>JAJMZS010000292.1:0-130244 GCA_023807205.1 Isotricha prostoma | reverse complement strand
CCCAATCCCCAATCCCCAATCCCCAATCCCCAATCCCCAATCCCCATATTGATATTAGACATATCATTTAAAAATTTACTTTTAATAATAGTGAAAATTAATTAATTATTGATTATTAAAAAAATTTTATTCTACTAAAATTAATATATTAAAATTTATTAATAATATTTATAGATTTATAAATTAACAAATTTAATATGGGAAATTATTTAGAAATTTAAAAAGCTCTTAAAATATTTCTAAAAAAAGGAAATAAATAATAATTAACTATTTTAATAAATAATTGTGAAATAGTCTTTTGAAAAGATTATATAGTAAAGATTATAAAGAATCGAAAAAAAGAAAAAAATTTCTTTTTTCCATATTAAAATGCTTATTCTAAATCTGAATTTTTGAATATCAACATTTTAAATAAATCATAAAAATTATTATCAAAAAATAAATAGACTAATATTAAATATGAAAATAAATATTTAATATAAACATAATTAACTTCAAAGTCCTCAATTAAAATGTCAACTAATAATAATTATAATTCTAAAAATATTGTTATAGAAATTGATAATAATTGTTTAAACAAATCCTTTCTAACTAATAAAAGGAATATTAATCATAAAAAGTTTAGAGAAAAATATGATGGGCTTAATAAAGGTAATAGAATAAATAAAAATGAATTTAATGAAATAATAGAAAATTATAAGGAAGAAATTAATTATTTATCTGAAAAAAAAAATAATGAAATAAAAAAAAGTTTTTTAATTACAGACCTTTCAATTATTCAAAATAAATTGATAAATAATATAAAAACAAAGATTTATTCACCATTAAAAAATATAAAACTTATTGAAAATGATTCTTCAATTTTTAATAAAATTGAAGATAAAGAAAAAATTAAAAACATTAATAAAAAAACAATTTTAAGAAAAAACGGTGAAACTCTTTTAGAAAATTCGATTTATCATGAATTATTTGAACTAGTAAAAATAAATATGAAAAATTGTAATTTAATGAATTTATGTAATGATATTATTATGAAGACTTATAATCATGAAGAAAAAAATAATTTGTTAAATTTAAATAAAATAAATATAAATAATGAAAATTTGATTATTAATAAAATATCTATTAAAAAAAAGGATAAAATCAAAACATTAATTAAAAATTTTATTTTAGAAAGTGAAAGTAATTTAAATGAAGAAAATATATTATTTAATAAAATATTAAATGATAAAAAAATCCAAAAATTTGTTAAAAAAAAATTAAATGAAATGATTACATGTTTCAATATATTTAAGAAACAGAATTTAACTGAAAAAATATATTCACAATTATTAATTCAATATTATAATAATAATAAAAATAAAAACATTGAATTACTAAATAATTATAAATCAGATGATTTTATGAATAAATTTTTTATAGCATTTAGAATTCTTTATTATTTATTTACATTCAATAATAATAAAGAAATTAAATCAATGAGTTTTTGGAAAGGTATTTATTTATATAATTTTCAAAATAATAATTTTTCTCAAAATAAATATTCTATTATAGATAATAAATTAATAAATTTAAAAGATATAAAACAAAATAATAATTATTTCTTAAAAAATAATAATAATAAAGAAAATAATAATTACAAAATAAAAAGCTATAAATCTAAAATAATAAAAAAAAATTCTTCAAAAAAAATATTTTTCACAACAATAAAAAATTCAAATGATAATTCTAAATTAGAAAATAATAAAACCGAAACTGAAACAGAAACAGAAGATGATAATGATGATGAAAATACTATAGATATAAATTATTTCTTAAAATAAAAAAATAATTAAAATTTATATACTTAATTCAAAAATAAAATTAATCATTTTTTTCAAAATTTTTTTTTTATTTAAAGTCCTTTTTTCTCTCTTAATCTCTTAATATAATCATCTAACAATTTTTTATTCATTTCTAATTCTTCAGGAGTCATATCTTCATTTCTCATTTCTCTTTCTCTTTTTTCTCTAATTTGTATTAATAATTGTTCTAAATTTCTTCTATTCATTTTTTCAATTTTTTGTTCAATAATCTTTTGATCATCTTTATATTTTTGATCATCAATTCTAAATATTCTACATTGTTGTTCATTAATTGATTCTTCAAATTGTTCTTGTTTTTTTCTTTCTTCAATTTGCATTTCTAAAAATTTAGATAATTCTTCTTTTTTTCTTTCTCTTTCTTTTTCTTCTTTAATTAATCTTTCTCTTTCTCTTTTATTTAATTCATTATTATATTCTACTATTTTTCTTTCTTCTTCTTCTTCTTCTTTTTTCATTTTATCTAAAGCATCTTTTGCAGAACCTGACATAAAATTAGCAGAATTTCTTTCAACTCTTTTGAAATATAATCTTCTTTCTAATTCTTTTTTTTCTTCTACTAATTTTTGTTCTTGTGCAATTTTTTTATCTTCTTCTTTTTCTTTTCTTTGTTTTTCAATTAATATTTTTCTCCTTAATGCATTATCTTTTAAAGTTTCTTGAAAAGCAATTTCTTTTGATCTTTCTCTTTCTAATTCTTTTTTTCTTATTTCTTCTTGTTCTCTATCATATTGTTCTTTTAATCTTCTTTCATATCTTATATTCTTTAATTCTTCAATTCTTGCTAAAATTCTTTTATCTTCCATTTGAGCTGCTCTACTTTCTCTTAATTTCTCTTTTTGTTTTTCTAAAGCAATTTCTTTTTGTCTATCCATTTCTCTTAATTTTGCAGCATGTTCTTCTAAAATTCTCTTATATTCTTTATCTTCTAATTCTTCTTCATATATTCTTCTATATTTTTCTTTCATTTGTTTTTTTAAATCTTCTTGTAATCTTCTTTTAGTATCTTCTTCTCTCATTCTTCTTTCTTCATCTTCTAAATCATTCATTAATTTTTTATATCTATTTATTGCATTCCATTCATTACCATATATTGAAAGATCAATTTTATCTATTTTTGGATTTGCTGCTGCTTCTTCTGCTTCTAAATCTGCTAATTCTTCTTCTGGATCAAGATAAATTTTTCTTCTTCCTTTTTGAATTACTTGACTTTGAGATACTAATATATTTTCAGCATCATTTTTATAATTATTTGGATTTAATGCATTTAATGTATTTATTGTACTTTGATAATTTGGATTGTTTATATTTGGTGAACGAAATACTTGACTTTGATTTGTTATGTTTATATTATTTAAATTATTATTTATATTTCCTAATTTTCCTCTTTCTATTAATAAATTTCTTATTTTTGTATCTAATCTTTGAATATCTGCTTCTGTTAATTTTTCACCTGTTAAAAATCTTTCTATTTCATCTTCTAATATTTCTTCTGGATGTTCTATTCCATATTTTCTACAAAATTTTGTGATTAAAAGACCTTTTAATCTTTCTCTTTTTTGAATATTTAATAATTTTTCTCTTGGATTTATTATACTTCTTCCAACTCCTCCTAAATTTGTTGATTGACGTTCACGCATTGCTGCTTTTGTAGTACGGTATGAATTATAGAACATTTTTAAGTTATATTTTTTTAATTAATGAATATATATTTTCATTTTATTATCTATTAATATTTAAAATAATTAATAAAATTTTAGAGTTATAAAAATATCAAATTAAAAAAAAACAATAAATGATTACAATCAAATAAATAAAAATTATAAATTTTATATTTTAATATTTTACATTTTTTATCGTTTATTATTAGAATATTAATTTGTCAAATAGTGATAAAAATTTTTAATTTTTATAATGGAAAGTTTAATGGAAAATTTACCTAGTTTTTCTAAAAAAAAAAAAACTAATTCTTGCGTTATTCCAAAAAGAGCAATTAAAACACCTGATATTAAAAAAAGATATCATGAAATAATACCAATGTTAAATCCATCAAAAGCAAATAATTGTTTTATAAATGTTATCATTCAAATTTTATATCATACACCTAACTTTAAAGAAAAATTCTTTAAAATTCCTTTTAATAAAAATGACAAGAATATAATATATAATCCATTATATCAATTGAAGATTTTATTATTGAATTATAAAAAATATTTAGATATAGAAGAATTAAATACATTAGACATAAAACACTTTAGAATAACATTATCACATTATTATAAAGATATGAGTATAGGAATAAATGGAGATCCTGTTGAAGCATTAAATAATATTTTAAATGCAATTCATTTATATTCAACTAAGCAAAAGTTAGATGAAAAAAATCCAAGTTCATATGAATGTCATAATTGTATATCACATGAATTTTTTTCGTTATCAGTTAAAGATAAAATTTTTTGTTCAGAATGTAAAATAGAAAGAACTAATGAATATGATAAAAATTATTTTATATATGAAATTTTTATTTTTGAAATATTAGAACGGATTCAAAATTTGGATAATGAATCATATAAAAATAAATTATTTTCAATTGCAAAAGAAGTAAATAATGTTGCAGAACAAAAAATAAAATTAGATGGTTGTAATTGTAAAAATAGAACAATAATAAGAAATGTTTGTCAATGTTATTATTATAATCCAATTTTTATAATTAATTTAACATGGGAAAGACAATTTCCAAGAAAGACTGATATATGCAAAATTTATTATTTAATTCCTTTATTTGATAAAAATGGAACAATATTTACTTTAGAAGAAGAAACATTAAATGTTAATTATTATTTATATGGTATTGTTTTATATTATAATGGACATTATATTTGTGCAATTTATAAAGATAATTTTTGGTTTATTATTGATGATACTAAGTATAATAAATATGATTCTTATTTAAAAATGGTTAGTTCTTTAATTAGTTCTACTTATTATCCTGTTATGTTATTTTATTCATATACTGATAACAATCCTGAAAATGTAAAAGTAGAATTTATGACTGAAGATTTTAATAATTTATATCATAAATGTTATAGAATTGATATTAAAAATGGTGAAAATGTTTCTGATCAAAATCTTTTATTAGATAGTTGGGAAAAGAAAGTGACATGGATTTGTCATTATTGTAGAAAAAGAAATAATAATACTTCTTTAACTTGTTGGTGTTGTAAACATCAAAAATGGGAGTTCAAAAAAAATAGTTTTTCACTTTTTAATGAGGAGGTAAATATAAATGAAACAACAATAAATGAAAAAAATATTGGCAATAATTATCTAGAAGTAAATAAAAAAGAAAGAAATCAAAATCAATTTACTTATGATATCAATCAGAATAAAAAGAGTCAAAATCAACAAATAAATGTAATAAATAATAATAAAAATATAAAATATATAAATAATATTAATAATAGTAATAATCAAAATCATTTCAATAATAATGGAAATATTAAAGATTTCAATAACATAAATAATAAAAATCTACCTAATACAAATAAAAATATTAATAATACAATTAATCCAAATATAAATAATAATATTATAAATCAAAATCATTTCAATAATAATGAAAATATTAAAGATTTCAATCACATAAATAATACAAATCTAGTTAATACAAATAAAAATATTAATAATACAATTAATCCAAATATAAATAAAAACCATTAATAATATTAATAATAAAATGAATCCAAATACAAATAATAATATTAAAACAACAAATTCAAGCAAGTTTATATTATTAGAAAAAAATAAACCTTAAATAAAATACTAATTTTTTAAATATATAATATTGATAATAATACATTAAAATTATTTTTATAGTATAATTATTCTTTTAAATTAATTTAAATATTAAATAAATTTCACTAAAATACTTTAATGATTTATTTAAATAATTAAATACCAAAAATAAATTTTAGTTAAATGAATTCAAATTATTATTTCCTCCATTATATATTTTAAGAATAATAACAGTATTAGGTAAAATAGAATGAAAATCAATAATAGTATTTCCTCCTTGAAAAATAACATTAGAAATAGAAGATAAGAATTTAGCATCTTTAGAATAATAAACATTACCTTTAACTCCTCTTAATACATCATCACCTAAAAAATCATTAATTTCAAAATCACCAACATTCATATAACAACCACAAATAAAATCAGTAATTTGTCCTGGAATAATAATTTTTCCATTAATTGAATTACCATCATTTTTATCATAACCAGGTCTAGAAATTATAGCATAACCTTCATAAATTATACTATCAATAAATTCTTGATTTTGTTTATTTATATTTTTATAATCTAAATTATTTAAATCATTACTTATATTTTTATTTAATTTTTGATTATTTTTATCAACATTATCAGAAAGAGATAATTGATCCATACTATAAAAATTATCTATATTTTTATTATAACTTATATCTTCATTATCATATGAAGTTTTACTTGATGATGAATCAATACTCATTTTTACTTTTTTACCATCAATAATCATTCTAATAATACAAATTAAATCTTTATCATTTTGAACATAAACTTCAGTTTTTGAATTTGTTAATGAATCTCTTATCATATTAATATCTCTTCTTAATAATTTAACATCACTTGCTAAAATTTTAGTATCTGTTGTTAAATCTAATACATTTATTATTCTTTTATTTGCATCAAATCCCATTGGTTGACTTGAATCATAAGTCCAAATATTACCATCTAATAAATATCTATAATGATATTTTCCAGAAGGTAATTTTAATCTTACTGTAAATAAATTATCATTTATTCTTGTTAATGGAATATCTGGTTTCCAATTATGTGAACTTAATGCTAATTTTACTTGTTTTGTATTTGGATTTTCACTATTTCTAGGATGAAATTCAAAGAAAATTTCTTTTACTTTATTTCCTTGTTTTAATCTTATTTTTATATCATTTAATAAATCTTCAAATTTTTCATCAAAAACATAATTTCTATTTTCTTTAACAACACTTGGTTGAAATGGGAATAATTGATCATATCCTCTTGTAGTACCAATTGCACAATTTAATAAACCAATACAAGCCATCATTGATAAATTTAATGATAAATTATTATATTGTTCATAAAAACTTTGATTATCTAATGATAAATCATATAATAAAGAAGGTGGATTTTCAGGAAGTAATAAATTATATTTTATATTATTATTTTGTTTTATTTTACTAAATGATGAAATATTGGTTATTATTTCTAATGGATTTGAACACCAAATCATTTCTTTACTAAATAAATTTATTCCACATTCATTTATATATTCTGCTTCTATTTCATTATTATTTTCTGGTAATTGTGTCATTATTATTAAATTTTTATTTACTTTTCTTCCTTCATTTATTAAATATTTTAAAATAAATTTTGGTAAAGCAATTATATTATCAATATATAATCCATTAAATATTTTTGACATTTCTACTATATATTTTGTCATATGTTCTAATAAATATTTTGATGTTTTATCAATACTTTCACCATAATTTAATTTTAATGAATCATTCCATACAATTACTTTTCTTTTAAATAAATACCAAGTTCCTTCTTTTGTATAATCTGGAAAAGGATTTTTTGGATCTTCACTTTGCATAATAAAACCATTACATAAAAATATTTTTTTTTTATCATTTGGATCAACTACATGAAAATAATTATCAACTAATTTTCTTCTAATTCCAGTTCTTTTTAATTCAATAAATTCATATCTTATAAATTCTTTTACATTTAATAAAGCAATTTTTAACATTTCTGAAACTTTTTCTGTCCAATCTTCATTTATTTTATTAATAAATTTTTTAACTTCTTTTAAAAAATTAAATTCGTTTGGATAAGAATTTGTTTTTTCATCTCTATAATTTTCTAAAAGTAACATTGAAACAAATTCAACATTAACTTTAATACCAAATCTACTTTCTCCATAATTTGTACAATTAAAATATATTAAATCATATAATGTTGCATCATTTAAAATTAATCTTCCTTCTTCATTTTTTAATATATTAAAATTTTTTTCTAATTCATTAAATAAATAATTTCTCTTTATTGAATATGATTGATCTTTTTCTAAATTTTGATAAAATTCAGTGAATTTAGAAATGTAATTTTCAATTGGAATTAAAAAAAATTCTTCTAAATTTTCTCTTAAAACTCTTTTTCTCATTTCTTCAATTACTTCTTTTAATTCATTATCATTATTTAAATAAGAAGCACTTTCACAACCAACTTTTTTTTCAAAAAATAAATTTGAATAATTAACTAATAATTTATCTAATTCATAAGCAACTGTTAACCAAGGAAAATTATCTAAAGTATAACCACATTCTGGATGTTCATAAATCCAATTTGATTCAATTGATGTTTGATTTAATATTATATCTATTATACTTCCTATATGATATTTTGAACGAAGTAAATTCATATTTTCTTTAAATTTATTTAATTTTTCTTCTTTGGATAATTTTTCCTTTTCATCAAAAAAACAATCTGATATTTCATTTTGTTCTTTTAAACAAAATAAATTTTCTGATGATGATAAAGTTTGAATTGCAGTTAAATGAATAAAATTATATTTTAATAAAGATAATTCTTTATAATAATTTTCAAAAGTTGATAATTTACCTAAATTTTTTGATAATACACTTTGAAGTTGAATTCTATTTATTGTTATATTTATTTCATTATCTGTTTTTTCTTCTTTTCCTAAATTTATTATTGGATTTACTAAAATAAAAAAAGGTTTTGTTAAAGAATATTTTTTATCTTTATTTTTATATAATAATAAAAATGATGTAACTCCAGGTTTTAATAAATTAATTTTAAAAGTAATAAAATTTTCTATTTTATTAGGAAGAATTTTATTATTTTCAAATTTATCTATTGGAATTTCTTTATCATTTGAATCATCATTTTGTTTATTTTCATTAATAAAACTTTTTATTTCATCTATAAAAAATATACTAGGAAATTCATTATTACAATCAGAAATTAATTGTATTTCATTTCCTAAATTTGAATTATTATTAATTTTAATATTAATTTCAGTGTTAATATTTACTGAAAAAACTTCACCTTTTTTTATTTTTGGATAACCATTATCATCAAGTATTAAATCATATTTTTGAATATCTTTAATCCCATCATCTAAATTTTCATTTACATTCAATTGAGTATTAATTTCACTTTCACTATTTATTTTCTTATCATTATTTTCTTTTGTATCTGCCATTTTTAATTAAATAATTTTAATTATTTATTAAACAAAAAATAAAAAAAAAATAAAATAGAAATAATAAATCTATAAAACACAAAAAAAAAAATATATTAAAAAAAAACAAAAAAAAAAAAAAATAAAAAAAAAAAAACCTTATTCAAAAAAAACAACAATAATAGTAATATCATCAATAGTATCTTCTTCTTCTTGAATCCATCTTCTACAACTTTCCTTATATAAGAATTCACAACATCCAACAATATCATTATTAATATAATAATCTTTAACAATATTAACAACTTCATTACTATCAATAAATTCAAATAAACCATCACTAGCAAGAATTAAAAACTTATCTTCATCTTCAAATAAATGTTCCCCAATTTCAGGAATAGAAATAGTACCAGCAGTACTAGCAAAATAATCACCAAAACTTCTAGTCATTGCTAAACCAGGCATATCTTTATCTTTCATATAAACTCTTAAAGGACCAACAAAACTTCCATCATCATCTTTCATTGGTCTAATTCTTCCTCCTTTTTTTTTAATTCTTTCTGCTTCTTCTGGTAAACTTGGTTTATGATCTCTACTTAAATTCTCATATTCCCATTTATTATTTTTATTTAATTTACCTAAAACACATCTTGAATCACCAATATTTGCAATTATTAATTTTTTTGGTGTATAAATTACTGAAACACAAGTTGATCCTGATAAATTAGAATCAATCATACGATTACGTAATAAACTATTATTTTCTGTTATAAATGTTTGTTTTATTACTTCTGATAAATCGTCATTTAGTAAATTTAATTTTTTTGCTTTTATCATATGATTTAAATCCATTGGTAAATTTTCTCTTATGTAACCACTTACTTCATGACCATAAAATCCATGTCCATCACATACTCCCATATAAATGTTTTCAAAGGAATTTCCAAAGTTTTTAAATATAAAATAATTATCTTGATTTACTTTTTTTTCATCTCCTGACATTCCTGTTTTACTTAAGTCATGCATACATTTTATTTTTTTTAATTTTTTTTTGTCTTCATTATTTGAGTTTTGAAATGAGTTTGTTAAATTTAAATAATTTTCTATTTTTGTTATTTCTTGAGATTGAATTTTTTGGTGATCAGAATTTTTTGTTTCTTCTATTTGATTTATTTTATGTATGTTATTCATATGATTTGATAATAGTGATTCTGAAGTTATTGTTTCTTTGTCATTATATAATATTGAAATATTTTTTGGGATCATTGGTGATACATTTATATTATTTTTTTGATTTTTTTTTATGAAATTAATTGAATTGTTCATAATGAAAAATTTCTTTAAATTATTATCATCATCTGTTTTCTTTTTCTTAAAAGCTGAGAATATATTTTTAGGTTGAAAATATCCTTTATTTATATTATGATTTGAATTATTATGATTTATTTTATTATTATTATGACTATTATTTAAATAATATGTATTTGATGGATTAATTTTTTTAAATTTTGAATTCATATATATAAAAGGTGAAAAACTTTTATTTCCTATTTTATTATTTTTTTTCTGATTATTAATTATAGGTGAAGTACCAGAAGTTAAAGATTTATTTAATTTTAAATTTTGATTATTTTTTTGAATATTTGGAGTTTGTGAACGAGAATAAGATAAATTTAATTTCTTTTTACCAGAAATTGTTGAAATATTTGAATCATTAAAAGATTTACTATTACCATTAATTAATCTTTTTTTCTTTGAAGTTGAATATGATAATCCTATTCTATTTGAAGTTACTTTTTTTTTTCTTACTGAATTATTTGCACTATGATTAACTGAATTTGTAGTTAAACTAAATGAATTATTACCAAAAAATTTATTTTTTATTCTTCCTGAATTAGGATTAGGTGATATATTTTTTTTATTATTTTTATTTTTTGAAGATGATGGTATTGAATTATTTTGATGTTTTATTTGTGTAAAATCTAAACGTAATCCATTATTTTTTTCATAATTTGAAAATAAAAAATTAGAATTTTCTCTTTTCTTATATGGAATTTTAGACATAATTAAAACTAAAAAAAATTAAATAAAAAAAGAAAAAAAATTACAAAACCAAAATCACTAAATAAGATTTATTTAATAATAATATTAAAAATATTTTATTTTATTAATAAGACAAATAAAAATAAATTCTATTCCAATTCCTTTAAGATTTCATCTTCACTAATATCATGAAGTAAAGAATTTTTCCAATAATTTGAATCATTATATTCTTCACTACTTTCATCAGTATTTAAATTATTATTTTTATTTTGAGAATCATTTTCAGAATTTCTTGCTTCAAATAAAGGACTTTCTTTAATTTCTTTTTCTTGATTATCTTCTTTATCTAAATCTGAATTATTATCTTCATTTTCATCTTCATTTTCTTTTTTCTTTTCTTCTTCATCTTCTTTTATTAAATTAGAATAATCTTCTCCTTTTAAATATTTATCATAAATATTAAAATGTAAATCTATTTCTTCATTAATTGATCTTTTTGATGATTTTATTTCTTTTTCATTTTCTTGTTCTGGAGGTTTATTATCAAAATTATTCATAAAATCAATTTTTGTTGAATCTTCTAATTCTGAATATAATAATTTATCAGAGAATTTATCTGAAATTATTGTAGCAAAATCATCAATAAAAAATTTTATTTTTTCATCTTTGTTTATTAATTCTAAAATTATTGGATTTTTTGAAGTTGATATTTGTTTGAGTAAATCACAATCATTTGCCATTAAAACTGATATCATTTTATTTGATGATGGTTCATATGAAAATTTTGGATTATTTCTTATATCATTTACTAAAAGAGATATAAAATTTTTTGAATTATCTTCTTCAATTTCAAAAAGTGATTTAACTAAATTTGATGGAGTTTTTTCACTTATTATAATTGATATTATTTCATTTACTCTATTTTGGAAAATATTATTCATATTATAATAAAAATATAATTTTATAAATTTTGAAAAAATTTTACTATCAATAATTTTTTTAATACTAGTTTCAATTTTTTCTTTTTGTTCATCAATTGCATAATAATTAACATAAATATCTAAAATTGTTCTAAGTAATTCCCATTCATATAAAGATTTAACACCAAATTTCTTTGTTTTTTTCTCAGAAAATACATTAATTATAATTTCTTCTTTTTTTTCTTCATCATCATTCATTATATCATTTATAATAATTTCCATATTTTTATCAATTAAATTAATTAATCTTTCAGAATAATTTTTTATAATATTAATTGGTTCTTGTGAAAGATCAATTTTATTTCCATAAGAATCAAAAGAATTTCCTCCTCTATCAATATTTCTAATAATAGTAATAATTTCATTTTCTGTTTCATCAAAACTAAAATTTTTAGTAACTTTATTATCAAAATCTTTAAGTAAAGTTTCATTTATTTTAATAAGTAATTTTATTAAACAAGTTACTTTTTCATCTTCTTTTTCATTAATAAATATTTGAATAATTTCTTGTAATTTTTCAATTAAACCTTCTGTTGATAATAATAAACTAAAATTATTTTTTGAAGAAGTTATCATTGAATTAACTAATAAATCACAAATAACTTCAACTCCTCTTACATCAGTATTTTTATTATTTAATCCTTCAATTAATGTATTACATATTTGAATAATATAATCTTTTGATTCTGAAATAATATCATCATTTAAATACATAATGAAATTTTCCATTATATTTCCTATTGATTTTCTATTAATGTGAATAATTAATTTTTTTAAAATTTCTTTTTTTTTTGTAAAAATATATCCTAATAAAATATATGGTCTATCTTTTAATAAGTTATTTGTTATTTTTGAAAAATAACCCATTAAAACATAATTGTCTTCTGATGGAGGAGAATCTAAAAATTTAAAGAAATAATCTAATATATTATATACTAATCTTAATCCATCATCTTCTTCTTTTTCTTCTTCTTTATTTTCTTCATCTTTTATTTCTACTTCTTTTGTTTCATCTTCTTTTTTTTCTATTTCTTTTTTTTCTTCTTCTTTTGTTTCTTCTTCTTTTTTTTCTATTTCTTTTTTTTCTTCTTCTTTTGTTTCTTCTTCTTTTTTTTCTTCTTCTTTTTCATTTTCTTCTTTTTTTTCTTCTTCTTTTGTTTCTTCATTTTTTTTTTCTTCTTCTTTTTTTTCTCCTTCTTTTGTTTCATCTTCTTTTTTATCTTCTTTTTTTGTTTCTTCTTCTTTTTTTTCTTCATTTTCTTTATTTTCTTCTTTTTTTTCTTCATCTTGTGTTTGTTCTTCTTTTTTTTCATCTTCATTTTCATTTTCTTCAACTTTAACTTCATCATCATCTTTTTTATCCAAATCTTCATTTTTACTTTCATCTTTCAAATTTAATAATTTATTCATATTTAATCCATTTGGAGAGCATAATATTTCACAAGCATTAAAAGGATATTTATGTCCAATATTAGGAGAATCTTCAGAAGGCATTTTTGTAGAATAATCAATTAATTGTTTAATAATTCCAACATTAATTCTAAAATTAAATTTAAAAAAATATTTTACATATCTGCTAATTGATTTCCAGTTTTAAGATCAGTTACAGCATCATTTGAATCTAAAAGATCTTCTACTTTTAATGTTCCATCATTTTTTTTTTCTAATATTGGATCTAAATCTAATGATTTTATGAAACTATATTTGTTAAATTTTATATTTTTTACAATGGTGAGAAGAACATTACCTTCTTATTTTATATAATATTATATTTTATATTTATGATTTTATTTTATTTTATCTATATTTTATTTTTTATGAAAAATATTTTCTAATTATTACATTTATATTTTTTTTTTCTTTTTTTTTGAATTTTTATTTTATAAAATTATTTCAATAAGTATATTTAAATATTTTTTCTTTATTAAATAACCTCAAAGAATATGAATTTAAATTGTTAATTTAGAACAAATGATATTTAAAATACAATTACAATTTTTTTTTATGAAATAAACTATAATATTAACTATATATAAAAAATAATATCTAACTTAACTTGAATTATCTGAAAGAGATAAGGATGTATCTTCTTTTAAATTATTATTATTTAATTTATTATCATAATTAGTTTCAGAATTTTTTTCTTTTGTTTTTTGAATTATTTCATTCATATTATTATTATTACGATTATTATGATTATTATTATTTGATGTTTCAATATTATTTTCTTCATTTTTATTTTCATATGAATCAACAAATGCTTTTAAAATTTCATCTGATGTTTTATAAATATTTTTATTTTTTTCTTTAAATTCTTGAAATTTATTACATCTTTTCATATGCCATAAATTCCTATTTTTATCTACTAATTGAAATTTATTATTTAATATAAAATATTGTTCAATATTGGGAAGTGATTCATTTTTATTTATTTTTTCCTTCATTTTTTTATTCTTTCTTTTTTTTTCATTTTCTTTTAATGCTTCTAATTGCTTTTTTAATTCACTTATTGCTACCATTATATCATTTTTTTCGTTTGTTAATTTTTTTAATTCTTCATTTTTCTTTTCACAATTTGGACATTTAAATTCATTATCTTTTTTATCATTATTTTTTATTATATTATTATTATTATTATTATTAATATAAAAATTATTACTTTTCACAATTTCATTTTGTTTTTCTATTAATTCATTTAATTTATCTATTTCATTTTTCATTTCTAAATTTTGCTTTTTTAATGTTTTATTTATTTCAATTAATTTATTTAAATTGTTATTTTCATTATTAGGATTTTTTTTTTTTATTTTAAAATTCTCCAATTGTAAATTATTTATCTCAATTTGCATTTTTAATTTTTCATCAATTAAATTTTCAATCTCTTTTTCATAAAATTGAATTTTTTCATTTAAAGAATTAATTAATTCCATTATATTCATATTTGAATGATCAATATTATTATTATTTTCATTATATCTATTATTATAAGAGTTTTTTATTGAATTAGTTGATGAAGTTATTTTAATATTTGTAAAGTCATCTTCATCTCCTTCTAAATAATTTTTTTTAATTTTAGGACTATTAGATTTCATTTAAATTAAATTTTTTTATTTTTAAATTTATATTCATTTATGAAAATAATTTATATAATAATTTAAATTACAATATTAATCATTATATAAAAAAAATCAAAATCCAATAAAATAAAAATTATTATTTTTAAAAAAGATAAATATTTTATCTTTCCTTTTTAATTTTCTTTCTTTTTTTTTTAACAAATCCACATTCATCAAAACATTTTTTTTTATCATCACATCTTTTAGTTTTACAATTTAAATTTTTATTCTTTTCATCTTTATTATGTTGTCTAATACATTTATTTCTTTCTTTTCTACAAAAAGGACACATATATTTAAAATTTGGATTTAAAGCTAATTCTTCAACATTACTATATTTTCCTTTTTTTTCTTCACATTGAATATGTTGCCATCTTTGACAATAATCACATTGAATCCATTTTTTTTTATCATAATATTGAGTATTAAATTCAAAATCTCTATAAATTATATTACAATAATAACAATAATTACCTAATTTATATGCATTATGACATTTTTCGCATAACCAAATTGATTGTGCTTTATAGGAACAATTAGCAAAAAATTTTGTATGATAAATTTGGCTTTGATCATATACTACAATTGCACATATTTTATTTTCACATTTTTTTGAAAAATTATTTTCTGAATTATTTTCAAAATTAAAATTTAATGTTGGAGAATTTAAATAATTTAATGTAATTTCACCATTTTGAATCATATTATCAAATGATGATACAAGTAAATCTAAGTAATTTTCTTTTATTTTTTGAGTCTTTTGATTTGTTATTGAAGGATTTTCAACTTTATTTTTTGGACTTTCAATTATATTATATGTTTCAAATATTTGATTTTTTTTCTTTTGACCTAATTGACTTCTTTGACTCTTTTTAATTGTTTGAAAAAATGTAACTGGAATTTGATTATTTTTTGGAGAATAAACATTATGATATGTCATATTACATAAGGAAGAATCTGTATTTGTTGGTAAAGATTCTATTTCCATTGATAATGAATTTGTCATATTTTTTTTATTTTTTTTAATCAATTATTTATTCTTTTATATTATTATTATTAAATTTTAATTATTTCATTTTAAAATAAATTATATTAATTATATTTTTTTTATGATTAAAAATTATTATTTTTTTTTTTCCATGATTTTTTTAATTTTAAAAAAAATAATTAATCATTAAAAAAATAAAGTAAAAAAATCAATAAATGCTTAATTCAGATACTGAAAAAGATGTCGAAAATAAAGTAGAAGAAAATTGTGATATAAAAAATAATAATATATTTAATGAATTAGAACCAATTGATTTATTTAATCAAATGTTACAATGTGTAATGAAAAAAGTCAAAATTTCAAATAAACCAACACAATATTATTCTAATATTAGAATATATGGTGTTAAAATAATTAAAAGTATATGTAAACAGTATAATATAAATGATAAAGTTTATCATTCTAGTATTAATTTATTAGATGAGTTATATATAAATAAAAAATATACAGAAGATATTCAAAAAGTTTCTTTTGTTTGTTTAATCATTACTATTAAAATGATTGAAAAAGGCGATTATTCAGTAAATTTAATAGATTGTATTATTCAAAACCATAAATTGAGTTTTTATCCTTTTTTTGAAAAAGATATTATTCAAATTATGAATTATGAAATTATATTTTATTCTGCATTTGATATTCTCTCTTTTTTATTAGAAAATGGTATAATATTTGCACCTGAAAAAGAATATTTAAGAAAATATAATATAAATGTTAAAAATGTCTATTTAAATTGTTTTAAATATTTAAACAATTTAGTAGAAAAAAAAATATTTATAAAATTTCATCCTATTGAAATAGCATTTTCTATTATTTCACTTATTAGAGAGATTTATGGATTAACTGATATACATATTCTTTTTGAAAGAATTTATCATTTTCAATTTGATAATCATGAAAAATGTTTACAAAATTTAAAATCAAAAATTAAAATTAACAAAATTATTAAGTCATAAATGTAGGTTAATAAGTAATATATTATATATTATAATGAACAACACAAATTATATAAAATTAGGTAATGTTCATTTATAATGAATTATATATTTAATATTTATTTGATTTTATTATTATACTATTTTTTAGATGTATAACGAAAAAAAATCATAATGTTAAATATATAATTTCATAACATATATGTAATTTAAATCTATAAATATTATTATAAGTTAAAAAATATTTAATTTTTAATTATTATTATTTTACTCTACAAAATAAAATTTAACATTTATATTTTATTATAATTAAACTGAATAACTATTACTCATTAAACTTGATTCACTATTATTAGATTTCATTAATAATTTTGCTTGATATTCACTTAAAGTTAGTCCTTCATCATTTTGATTAAAACATGAATTCTTTAAAATAGGAATTAATATAAAAAATTCAGAATATGAACAAAATAAAAGCATAAAAATATTAAAAAACATAAATAAAGTCTTACAAATAAAATAAAAAAATGTTTCTTCTTGTGCATTAAATAACATTTCATAAAGAATTGGATTTGAATTATACCAAATATATGTATTTAATAAAAAAAATAAAATATTTAAAAAAACAAAAATCATCATTGAATAAAAAAATATATTAAATTGCTTTTTATTTTTTTCATTAATACAAGTATTTAACCAAAAACAATGATGATCCCATTTTTCAACACAAGAATTACAAACTAAACAATGCATTGTTCCACTTTTTATATTAATTCTACATTTAACACAAACACTTTTTTGTTCTTCAAATAATTTAATTAATGATCTTACTTCTCTTTTACTTCTTTTTCTTAAATAAACTTTTTTTGCAAAACATAAAAAATAAATAACTACAATTAATATTAAAGTATCTGTAAATAAACTAATAAAAATAACACAAATTTCAATTGAACAATTCTTACTAAAACAAGTAAAAAATATATTTAATCCATTATTACTAACATTAATTATTTTTTCAGTTTGATTATTTTCATTTTCAATTTCATTAATTAAATCAGGAATAAAAGGCATTAATTCATATTTAAATATATTTTCAGTAATATAAGGAAGTGGTTTAAAAATATAAATAAATTTCCCAAAAATTAAACAAATAATAATAAACATTAACATTAAATTATTTCTTCCTCCTTTAATTGCTTTTAATTCATTATTTCCAAATAAATTAAAAAAACAATTTTTATGTTCTAAAAATTGAATAATATCATTATTTTTTAATTCTTTTGCCATATCAAAACAAGATAAACCATCTTTACTTTTAATAAATTTATCAGCACCTCTTACTAATAATTTTTTAATTATTTTTTCATTACCACTTTTAATTGCATAATGTAAAGGAGTTAAATTATTATTATCAACTGAATTAATATTTGCTCCTAAATCTAATAATAAATCCATTGCATTTTTATTTCCATAATAACAAGCATAATGTAAAGGAGTAATTCCTAATTCATTTTTTATATCTAAAATTAATGTTCTTGGAGTTAATTTTTGTAATTTTTCAAAAAAATAAATTATTGAATAACATTGATTTTTTTTTGCTGCATTATGAAAAATATTATTTTTATTATTACTTATTTTAATTGTTTGATTTTCAACTCCTGAAATTTGTTCATATAAAAATTTTATTATTTCCTTATTTCCTTTTTGAGCACTTAAATCATATATTGTTAAATTTTCGTCATTTTTTTTCATTAAAAAATTATAATATTCTTCATTTCTTCCTAAAATTTCTAAATATGATTCTATTATTATTTTTAATTGAGGATATTTTCCTTCTATTACTGCAATGTGTGCTAAAGTGTTATTATTGTCATTTATTATTGTTGTTATATCTTTTTTTGTTTCTTTAAGTATTTTTATTATTTGATTTTTTATTGTTTCAAATGAATTTGTTTTCATTTTTAGAATTGTTTTTTTTATTGTTGATATTATTTTTCTATTTTCTCTTAATATTGTTTTATTTTCTTCATTCATTTTAATTTCTTCTTTTATAAAATTTCTATATTATAATTTATAATTTAAATTTTATTCAATCATTTTATTTATGATAATATTATTTATTTATATTATTTTTTATTATAATGGCAACTAAAGTTGAATCACAAATAAAAAACAATAATAATAATAATATTTATATTACTCAACTTGCAGTTTTGAGAAATGTAATAATTGATGAAAGAAAAAAAAAAGAAGATTTAGAAATAAAAATTAAAAATTTAGAAGAAGAAAAAAATAAAATTCAAAAAGAAATTGAAGATATTAAAGTTGATAATACAATTAAAGGAGAATTGATAGAAAAATTAAAATTAGAACTTAAAAATTATAGAAATAAAAAAGAACAAAAAAGTGTTAAAAGTTTTATTAAAAATTTCTTTGATGATGAAATTGAAATTAATGCAGAAGAAAAACAAGAAAAAGAAATTAAAGAAGATGAAATAAGTTTTTTAAAAAAAGAAAATGAAAATTTAAAAAATAAAATCTCTATTCTTGAAAGTGAAAAAGTAACAATAAATAATAAGTTAAATGAACAAATTTTAGAATTTGATAAATTAAAAAATGAATATGAAAAAAAAATTTTAGAAGTAAAACAAAGTTTTAAAGATAAAATAATAAATTTAGAAAAAGAAATAAATGAAAAAAGTAATTTAATAAAATCTTTTTCAGAAAGAAATCAATATTTTACAAATTATACAAAAACATTTGATTCTCAAAAAACAAATTTAGAAAATGAAATAAGTAAAATAAAAATAGAATTAAAAGATTTAAAAGAAACAAATGAAAATAAAGATAAAATAATATCAGATTTAGTAAAAGATCAACAAAATTTATTAATTCAAATTGATGAAGCAAATAAAGATAAAGATGATTTTAAAATGTTAATTGACCAATATAAATTATTAATTCAAGAATTAACTCCTTTAACAATTGATCATAATTTTATTGGTTATATTTTACCAAAATATGAAGATGAAAAAAGAAAAAGAATTGAATTTAATTTTGGTAAAGTTAGAGATGGTTTTTGTTTAAAAATTGAAAATTCTAATGAAATTATTTTAAATAAAAATGATATTAATGATATGATTATTGATGAAAAAAATAATGATAGAATTAAAATTATATTTTGTAATGGTAAAGATATGATTTGTCAATTTTCTAGTAAAGAAGTAAAGTTTTTAAAACAATTTTATATTGATTTAAAAAATAAACCAAATGTTGTTGAAAAAGCTTTAATGAAAATGTCTTTTGGAGATTTCCTTTATTAAATAATAAATTTAATAATAATAAATTAATAATAATTATCGAAAATTGTATATGTATTTGTTAAAAAAAATAAAATACTTTTATATAGAAATATTTATTTATAAAATTGACATTTTTATAAATATTAAAAATAAACAAATTTAATTATTTTATTTAAAAGTTTTTTAAAATCAATAAAACAAATAAAATTTAAAAATTTATTTTTTTGAACTTAAAACAAATAAACTAATTTTTCTTCTTAAAATAGGAACAATTTTCTCTTTAATATCACAAGCAAATTTAATTTTATCAACTAAATCATCATCTAAATTCGTAAAATCATTATTAATATTTTCAGCCAAAGTTAAAATTTCTTTAGTTTTATTTAAATCAAATTCATCTAATAATTTTTGATCATTTAAATATTTTTCTAAATCTTTTGCAATATTATACATATTCATAACTTCTTTATTACTTTGAATAATAATACTTTTTTCAAATTTATTACCTTCTGCTGGAGTTAAAGGAATTAAATGACATACTGGAAGAGATCTTTTAATATAATCTTTCAATTCTTTAATTTCACTTCCAGGATAAAACATTATTTCAACTAATACAAATCCAGGTAATCCATCTAAATGACGATCTCCACAATAACCTTCTTTTTTTTCACCAAAACTTCTCATTTTTTTTAATTCTGTTTCTTCATTATCTTTTCTAACTAACATTCCAATTGGAAATTCTTTTATTTTTCCATAATAATTTTTAAACTCTCCTTTTGATATTTTAACATAACTATTAATAGGAAATGTTATTTCTTGAAATGGTGGTTCGTCAATATAATCTATACTCATACAATAATATATTTTTATTAATTTATTCTTTTGAAATATTAATTTATATGTTAATCTTCTTCCAGTAATATCAGTTGTGAAAATTTTATGATTTAAAATATTATCATTTTTTTCTAAAAATTCAGAATCAATTGTAATTTCTTGTGAAGTATCATTAAGATGAATATGTAAAATATTTATAATATCTTTATTATAAAATGTAGTATAAACTTTAATTGGATCATTTGATACTAAACCTGATTTTTGACTATCACCAACCATAATTGGTTCAAATATTATATAAGTATCAGATTGTTTATGACGAACATATTTAATTAAATTATCTTTTATATCTAAATCATATTCATTTATATCTAAATTTGATGGTTCTATTCTATATGGAATTAATTCTTTTTCTCTTGGATTATATATATCTTGTTGAAGTTGATATAGGATTTTTATGAAGTTTAAATTGTCTTTTTCTTGATTTTTTATTATTTTTTCACTTTCTTCTTTTGATAAAATATATGATGAATTAAACATACTTTGAACTGGAATTGATGTGTAATAATTAAATTGTAATTGTTGTTTTATATTTACTTTTATTCCATTTGAATCATATAATCTAATTCCTTTTATTGTTCTATCTTTCATATTTAAATCATTTATTATATAATTAATATTTTGATATACTATTATTCTTCCTTTAAATTGTTTTATAAATTCATTATATTGTTTTTTATCTTCTTCAATTGATTCTTTTTTTAATGAATCATATTTTAATGATATTTCATTTGTAAAAGTCTTATTTTGATTTATTAATAAAATTTGTTTTTGATTTATCATATCATTTAATTGTAAAACATTATTAATAAAATCATTTTCATTTCCTTTAATTTTAATTAAACTTTCTGATTTTTTTGTATTATTATTTTCCTTAGAAACTTTATCCTTATTAAATTCAATAAATTTTCCATTATCATCAGGAATATCAATATAATTATATTCTTGATCATCTTTATATGAAATATTTTTTGAGAGTTGATTAAAATCAATTAATCTTTCACCATTAGAAAAAAAACAATATGCATATTCATATCCTTTATTCAAATTAAATTTATAAGTAAATTTTAATTCATTTGAAGAATAATCTTTATTCATTTCTGTCATATCCCAATTATTAAAATCACCACTTATAAAAATATTTGAGTATGATGGATCAAATGGAATATATTGAAATGTATATTCTATTGTTTTTATTTCTAAACAATTAATAATTTTTGTTTTTAAGTCATTAATTGTTTTAATAAATTCTTTATCATTTTTTTCATCTTCATTTTTTGACCAATATTTTTTAAGCTCAATTAATTTTTTATTCTCAATTTCATTTTCTAAATTTGATATTTTATCATATAATTGTGTTTGTTCATTTTCTAAATTTTTTATTTTTTCAAATAATGTATCAACAGAGTCATATTCCATTAAATTAAATAAATAAAAATATAAATTCAAATTTTAATTAATAATTTTAAAAATAAATTAAATATTTTCTATTAACTTAAATAAATATAATTATGAAATCAAATATAAAAGAAAATCAAATTTATAATGAATCATTATCAAATGCACAAATTAAAAATAAAAAATTAGTAAATGTTTTAAAACATAAAATATTTAGAGGATATCTTGATATTAAAAATTCAAAAACTTTTTATAGAAAAAGACCAAAATGTGTTAAAATAATTGATTTTGAAGAACAGAATTTAGAACCATTTGATGATAATTATAATTTACAATATAAAAGAACATTTTTATCAACATTAAATCAACAAAATATAATGAATCCTTTTATAATTCATAATTTTTCTCCTTCAAAAACAACAAATGAAAATATTGAAAATGAAAAAATAGGAAAAAAAGAAAAAATGAGTCAAACTGTAAATCAATATAATAGAAATTTTTTTATGACAAATACAAAAGTACCAAAAAAAAAAAAAGATTATCAATATAATAAAATAATATCAGATAGAAATAGAGTAATTTTTAAAGAAATGTTTAAAGATGAAGATGAAGCAAAAATATATTCAAATATACCATTTTTATATGTAGAAAGAGCAATTCAAATTCCAGAAAATCCAAATGAAAAATTAATAATGAGTGAAGGAAAAGAATTTGATGAATATGATGGATTAACAGAAAATCAATTTATTTATAAAATTTCTCATAAAAATTATCAACCAAATCCAGATTTAAATTCTTTTAAAACAAATAAAGGAGTTAAAAGAGGTTTTGTAAGTAGAGAATTAAAATCAGCAGTTAATAGAAATAAAAATAATTTTAATTTATATTCAAATTCATATAAAGACTTAAATATTAATAATGCAATAATTGAAAATGATTTGAATAATCTTAATTCAATTGATAAAGGAAAAAGATGTTTAAGTGGGAGTGTTAGTAATAAAACTAGAAATTTAAGTATTTTTAGTCAAAATAAAAATAATAAAGGTAAGTATTTTAGTAAAAGTAATATTAAAAATGAAGATTTTAGTCAAAATATTATTAATAAAACTGAAGTTAATACTAATAGTAATAATAATCAATCAAATAATAATAGTATTAATAAACATAATATTTATTCATTTAGTTCTGAATTAAAAATTGTTAATTCAAATAAGGGAAAAATAAAAAAAAATTTGAAAAAATTGAATAAAAATAATATAAGATTAAATATAAATAAATATAATAATTTTGATAAAGAATATAGAATAATTACAAATCAACCTATAATTGATGAGAAACAATATAAAAAATATAAATTTAATCTATTAAAAGGATTAATGCAAGGTGTAATAGAATCAAAAAAATAATTATGAAAATTATAAATATATAAAAATAATAATTTAAAAAAATTAATTTCTACAAATTAAAAATTAAAAACATATTAAAAAATTAAAAAATGTTATCACCTAGTGAGTTGACAACATTATATAATATAATATCAGATGAAACGAAATCATTTGAATTTGTATCAAATATATTTCAAAAAACATATTCAAAATCAGAACAATTTAAAGTTGGAGTAACATTATGGTTTTTAATAAAAGATAACTTACTAAATTTATCACAAAGATTATCTTCATTTTATATATTATATGACATGTATAGAAATGAAAAATTACAATCTTTTCCATTTCTTCCAATTGTACTTCAAAGTTTAAATGATTCAAAAAATAAAATTGAACAACAATTTTTAATAGATTTTATTGAGAAAAAAATTGAATATTCCAAAACACCAATAAATACTTTTATAGAAGATAGTGAAAAAAATACAAATAATATAAATATTCCAGATTTAAATGAATATTGGGAAAATTATAAAAATCAAACTGAAAAAATAAATAAAAGTATAAATGATTGGATGAGACCAATAATTTATGATAATAAAGAAAATAAATCAAATAATAATAATTTTAATTTAAATCAACTCACACCACATGAAGTATCAATGAATTATTTCGAACCAAATTATATGAGTTATTATCCTAATTCTAATTCAGAATATCCTTTTTATGAAGAAGAACCTTTATGGATAATTCCTACTTTAAAACATAATTTTATTTATGATTTTAATGACTGTAATTTAAATAAAGATAAAGAGTCTATTTCTTCTATTTTATTTAAACCTTTTAATAATAAACAAATAAATAATAGTGAAAATGATTATATAATGAAAATACTAGAAAGTAATCCTAATATTTTAAATGATATTCATTTTACTTCTGATAAATTTATGCAATTAATTGAAAAAAATGATAATTTTGCTTCTAATATATTTTTAAAAATTTCAAAAAGTAATTTATTTCAAGAATATCTTCAAGCTTTTTTAAATAATAAATTTACTCAAAATTCAATGAAAGTAATTAGTACTATTATTACTAGTATATCATTACCAAAAATATTTATTATTTCATATATTAAACATATTATTGAAAATTTCAAAGAAGAAAATAAAATTGATGAAAAAACTAAACTTGGAAGATATATTGCATATTTTATTAATAAATTACTTGATAATAAATATTTAAATGTTAATGATATTCCAAAAGAAATTGAAGCTTTATATTCAATTAATATTGAAGATATTGCTTCTTTGAATAAAAAAATAATCGAATTAAATCAAAATAATAAATAAAGATAAAAATAAATTTCTATATTATATTACAACTGAATGCAAAATAATCATTACATATCTTTTTTTTAGAAAAAATAATTGTATGAGTAATATTTTAATTATTAACTAATAAGTAATTAAAAAATCAAAACTAATTTTTTTTAATAAAAAATAAAAATTATTTATTATGAAAAATAAAACTATTTTTATTTAAATTAAAATAAAAATTAAAAATGAATTTTTGGGATTCAATAAAAAATTATTTTTCACCAAATTTATGTTCATGTAAAAGAATTGATAAAGATTATTGTGAATCAATATCAACAATATTAAAAATGACAAAAAAAGAATTTAATAAAGAAGTTTCAAAAAATTTATATCAAGATTTAGTAAAAGTAAAAGAAGATTCATTAAATATTGCAGATACAAATTTAACTCAAATAAAAAAAGATTTAGGAAGAACTTATCCAGGATATAAATTTTATCAAGATGAAAAAACTCAAGAAAAAATGAAGAATATTTTAAGAGCTTTTTCAAATTATTATAAAGAAATATGTTATTATCAAGGAATGAATTTTATAGTTGGTTTTTTTTTATATCATTGTGAAGAATATGTTGCTTTTTGGTTATTTACTTCTTTAATTGAAGAATATGGTTTTAGAGAATTATATTCAAAAGGTTTTCCTGGATTAGAATATCATTCTCAAACAGTTGAATTAATATTAAAAAAAAATTATAATAAAATATATGAAGCTTTTGTTACTTTAAAAATTAATATTAAAATTTTAATGGTTGAATGGTTATATAGTTTATTTTCTAGTTTAATTCCTTTAGAATTACAAATTAATTTTTATTATGGATTTTTTAGTCAAGGATGGGAATTTTTTTATAAAATGTGTATTAGTTGTTTTTTAAATTTACAAGGTTCTTTTAAAAGTCCTGAAGAAGTTTATATTGCACTTAAATTTGGAAAAAATGATGATAATAATCAAAAACAAATAAATGAAGAATGGAAAAAAATTATTCAAAGAGCTTATCAAATTGATTATAAAATTTAAATTTTATTATTATTATATTAGAATTTTTTTTATTTAATTATATATATAATTTCATAATTATATAATATTAAAATTTTGTATTTTATTATAATATATAAAAATATTAATGATACAATAATATATTAATTTGATTGAATTTTATTAAATATAAAACATATCCTTTTTTGAAAAGTAGTTTTTAGTTATTTTTTCTGAACTTTTTGAAAAGTTAATTAAAAATTTTTGTTTTTTTATTCTATATGAAAATATTTCTCTTGGAATAAATGAATTATTTTTTAAATTTTTTGTAGTTCTTGATGTAATATTAAATTTATTTCCTTTTATTCCATTAAATGAATTTAATGAAAAACTTATTTTTAAAGAAGGAATAACTAAATTATTATTTTTATTTTTAATTGATGAATTTATTAATTTTTCATTTAAATTTTTTTCTTCTATTTTCTTTTTTGATTTATTATGGTTTTTTTCTTCTAAATAATGTCTTGTATTTTCTCTTAATTTAAAATCAATTAATAATTTTTTGTGTTTATTCATAACACTTTTTTCATCAGTTGGTCCAATATATTTATTTGTAATATGACCTTTTGGAAAAGTATTTTTACTAATATAAATTAATTCTAATTCTTCTTCATTTTCAGAAATTGGTTCATTTTTTTTATCTTTAATTGCATTATATTTTTCTATTACACTAGCACGTTTTTTTTTATTTATTATATTTTCTTTTCTACTAATTATTGTAGTAAATTTATCTGTTATATATAATGATGGTCTATTATTCTTTTTATATTTATTGAAATAATTAATATTTCTATTATTATTATTATCTTGTGATAATGCCTTTTTTTTCAAATCTAAATTTGATTTTATATTTCTTGAACGAAATAAAGTATTGTCACAATATCTCATACATTGATTTAAATATATCGTTTTTAATGATATAATATGAACATTTATTGATTTTGATAATTGTTTTAATTTTTTTAAGTTAACATGACAAAAATATTTTATATATTTATATTCAAGATAACTTATTGTAAAATCAGAATTTTCTTTTGATTTTTGAATTCGACAATTATAATCTAAATATAAATCTTTATCTATTGCATTTTTTATTTGATTCCATTTATTTTTTGTATCACTTTCTTTTGAAATTTCAGATAATGGAATAAAACTTTCATCTTTTATTATTTTATTTGGTATTTCAACTAACTTTTTTATTTTTATATCTTTTTCAATATTATTAAATATTTGATAAAATATATGTGCATATTTTTTACATTTGAATAATTTTATTCCGTTTATATTTAAATTTTTAAGTTTAAACATTATTTTATTTATTTAAAAACATTGACATAAAAAAAAATAAAATAGAAAAAATATAATTCAAATTTTTACTGAATTATATAATAATTAATTACTTTAAAATAATAATATAAAAATAAAACTTTTTTAATTAATAATATTATTAATTATATTTTATAATCCATAGATATCTAATACTTTTTTCAAATAATTTTATTTAGTAATAAATAAATAATTTATAATTTTTATAATAATATCATTTTAAAAAAAATATTTATTATTCACAAATTGAAAATAATATTTTAAATTTTAATATAATAAGAAACATTTTAACAAATTTAAAATAAAATAATAATAAAAATAATGGGTCAAACTGCATCTTGTTTATGTAATGGTAAATAAAATAAATAATAAAATAGGAAAAAAAGGAAATTATGGTGAAATTCAAGTAGAAAATGGTTATTTAAATCATAATAATAACATAATAGAAAATGGAAATGACATTCATTCAATATTAAATCAAACAATTGAAAAAGATAAAAAAATAAATTTTAACGATGAAAAGATATCAAATGGTAATAATGTAAATAATTTAAATTTCAAAAGAAGAGAAAAAAGAATAAGAAGTTTATGTGTAGATAAAAATGAGATAAAATTAAAAAGTGGAGAAGCAATTTTAAATCAAATTTATCAAAATAAAAAATTATCAAATAATCCAATTTCAAAAAAATTAACAAAGAGTTCAAATAATAGTAAAGTGATTGAAAATGGAATATTAAAAATGATAGAAAATGAAGAAGAATATGAAAATATAGAAAATTTACCTTTAATAGGAATGGCACATATAATGACAAATAATGAAGAAATAAATATAAGAAAAACATTAAGTAATCATTTTTTATTTAGAAACATAACAAATGAAGTATTAAATTTAATATTAAATGAATTAATTTTTTTTCCTTTTCCAGAAGGAAGAATTATTTATGAAGAAGGAGATGAAGGAAATTTTTTTTATATTTTAGCATCTGGGAATGTTGAAGCTTCAATTGAAGGAAAAAAAAAGAAAAAATATTCTCCTTGGGAATGTTTTGGTGAATTAAGTTTAATTACACAAAAAAAAAGAGAAGAGACTTTAAAATGTATTGGTAATGTTGAAGTATTTACAATTGATGGAGAATCATTTAGAGATATTTTAAAAAGAATAAATGAAAATATATTAAAAGAAAGATTTAATTTTTTAAATACAATTTCAATTTTTCAATCTTTAGATAATGTTTCTAAATATAATGTAGCTCAAAAAATAAAAATTAAAGAATTTCAATCTGGTGATCAAATTATTTTAAGAGGAGAAATTGGACATACTTTATATATAATAAAAGAAGGTTTAGTTTCTTGTAGAATTGGAATTAAAGAAATAAGAAAATTAGGTAATAATGATTATTTTGGACAAAATGCAATTTTAATTGATGTTAAAAGAGGTGTTGATGTTATTGCTTTACAAAAAACTATTTGTTTTGAATTATCAAGAAGTGATTTAAAATTAGCTTTAGGTGTAAATTATATTGATGTTATTTTATTTTGTTTTTTTAAACACAGTATTGAAAAAAATAAGATTTTAAAAAATATTTTTATTGAATCACAATTAAATGATATTTTCAAAACTTGTAAAGTTAAAATTTATGCTAAACATGAAAAAATATATGATTCAAATAGTAGAGATAAATTAAAATCTACAAATAAAAAAATTGTATTAATTATTGAAGGTTCAATAATTGAAGAAAATTCTTCTGAGTTTTTTTTAAATAAAGGAGGAATTTTAGGTGCAGAATTATTTAAAAATTTCAAAAAAAATATTCCAGATGATTTAATTGCAAATCCAGATTGTATTACATTAGAATCATCATTAATAAATATTGCAAAAATAATGAAAATTGATTTAAATAAAGAAGAAGCATTTAATGTTTTTAGTAGAATTGATAAATTAAAAAAATTATATTTATTTAAAAATCTCTCTGAAAAAACATTAGAATTACTTGCTACTAAATTAAAAAAATTAAAATTTAATGAAAATGAAGTTATAGTAGAAGAAGGACAAACTGGAGATAATTTTTATTTAATTTCAAAAGGTAGTGTTAGAATAACAAAAGAAGGAAATTATATTAGAGATTTAGAAAGTGGAAGTTGTTTTGGTGAGAATGTTTTATTATCAAATGAAATAATAACAAGAACAGCAACTGTAACTGCAATTGAAAAAACAGTTTGTTATTGTTTATCAAAAAGAGAATTTGAAATGATAATTGATGATAAAAATATTAAAAATTTTCTTATTAAAAAATTATCTTTACAAGATACTTCAATTACTTTAAGTGATTTACATTATATAAAATTTTTAGGAAAAGGAAAATTTGGTTCAGTTTCTTTAGTACATAATAAAAAAAATATATATGCAATAAAGGCAATTTCAAGAAATAGTGTAGATAAACAAAAAATGTTAGCAAAATATTTTGTAAATGAAAGACGTATAATGTTAAGTTTAGATCATCCATTTATAGTAAAAATGGTAAAAAGTATGAAAAATACATTTTTTTGTTTTTTATTAATTGAATATATAAATGGAAAAAATTTAGATGAATATTTATCATCTCGTATATTAAAAAAAAATATATATGAAACTCAATTTTATATAGGAAGTATGTTATTAATGTTAGATTATCTACAAAAAAAATCAATAACACATAGAGATATAAAACCAAGTAATATAATGATTGATTCAAATGGTTATTTAAAAATGATTGATTTTGGTACTGCAAAAGTTTTAACTGATTATACATCAACTGTTATTGGAACTCCTCATTATATTGCACCTGAAATATTACAAGGAAAAGGTTATTCTTTAAGTTGTGATTTTTGGTCTGTTGGTATTTGTATGTATGAAATATTTTATGGTATGTATCCTTTTGGACATTATGCTAATGAAGTTATTGAAATTTATAAAGAAATTTTACACAAAGATTTTTTTTTTCCTTCTGAAAATGATAAATATACTAATGTTAATAAATTAATTGGAGATTTATTAAATAAAAAAGTTAATGAGAGAGTTTGTAATGTTAATATTTTAAAAGAAAGACCTTTTTTTTTAGATTTTGATTTTGATAAATTAAATGATTTTAAATTAACTCCTCCGTTTATTCCTCAAACTAGTGATTTAACACAATATTTATCTCAAGAAAATTTTTATGAAGATATGGTCTCTACTGATCATACTATTACTAAAAAGAATTATAAGGAGGATTTTCCTCCTGATTATGATAGAAATTGGGCTGATGAATTTTAATTATTTTATCTTATTTTATATTATAAATTATTTTTTTACTTTTTAATAAAAGTTGAGGCTTTTATTAAAAGAAAATAATAATATCTAATTATACATATATAAATTGGATATCTTATTAAATGAAAATATAATATATTATTATAATAAAATAATATTTAAAAGTTATATTTTATAGTTTAATTAATTATTAAATAAAATTTATTTAAATAATAATTTTAATATTCCAATACTTTTTTCATTTGTTTGTTCAATATTAATTAAAGCACCATTTTCAGGTGATTTAATAATACCTTTATTATATTCAATTATACATCCTTCCATACTTTCTTTTTTAACTCTTTCATAAAGATGAGATAATGAATCAATAAATAAATAAAATTTTTTAGAATTTTCTTCAATAATACCATCAAAAACAATAAAATGATTTAATACAAAAACAACATCACCTTTAACAATAAAACCTTTATCAATAGCACTTTTTAAATTAAGTTTCTCAATTTTATCTTTAAAATCACATTGACTTAATAATAAAGGTTTAACTGGATATTTTCCAATAACAGAAGCAAATCTAGTATGATTTTTAACAATATTAAAAGCAGGTTTAACATCATCATATTTCTTATTATTACTTTCAATATATTTTTTTAATATATCAAAAACTTTATTTTTTATATCTTGTAATGGGATTATTTTATTATTTTCAATATAAGGTGAATTACCACCAACATTAATCCATAATTGTGCTAAATCAATTAAAGATAATGTTTCTCTTAATAAATGAATGTGTGTTTTTTCATCTTGAAAATATGTATGACTTTTATAATTTTTCATACTTAAGGGAATGTCATTTTCATTTATGTATCCTAGATTTATTAATGAATATAATATACATCCATTATTATATTGAAAATATACTCCTTTTGGTTTTTTTGGATTTTTTTGTATTTCTACTGACTGAGATTTATATGGCTTAAATCCTGCTAATGAATATATTTTATCTTCTAAAGTTAATTCTTTATTATTTTTAGTATCTAATTTTAGTTTAATTTTTATTAATATAAATGCTAATGCTATGCAGAATAATAATAGAATCATGATTCTACGGCAAGTACATATTGATTTTTTATTTTGATTTATTGCATTATATTCCATCTTTTTTAAAATTTAAAAAAAATATCTTTATATTATTTTAAAATAAATAAAATAATTTTCAAAATAAAAAGAAAATATAGATTTTGAATCTTAGAATATAATGTCAAAAATTAATTAAGGCAATTTTACTTCAAACAAATGAAATATGTATTTTAGTTTTATGTCAAATAAAAATTTAATTATAAAAATATTGGAAAAATATTTATAGAATTTTCTTTTATTTAATGAAATATTTCTAATAATAATAAATAATCAAAAGAAGATATATATAATATTTACATTCAAAATAAATAATCTTTCTAATCAATATTATTAAAATAATAAAGTTGATTATTTTCTTTGATATAGTTATTATCATTTATATCTTCAAATAAGTTTCTATTATTATTATAATTATAATTATTTAATCCTATATTAAAATTGGTATTAAATAAATTTATATTAAAAGGATTATAATAAAAAAATTCATCATTATGAAAATCTTTTTCTCTTTTTTTACCATTAAAAACAAAATCACTTTCGCTATTTGTTGAATGAGAATAATTTTTATTTAAATGTTGATTATTAATAATTTGAATATTATTTTCATTTTTTTTTAAATTATTATTTTTCCTAATACTATAATCTTTAATAATATTAAAACATAATTCCCTATTTTTATGTTTTTTATTTTTTTTTACATTGTAATTTTTATAATTATGTTTATTATTCATTTTTTCATTTTCATTAATAGGAAATTTTGAAATAAAATTCAATATTTTTTCTTTTTGTTCATTACATAATTTCAACTTTTTTATATTATTATTTGTTTCATTATCATTTAAAATATCAAAAAAATATTTAATAGAAAAATTATCATTAATCTCATTTGTATTATTATTAATTTTAAAATTTTTATTTTTATTATTTGACAATTTTAAATCTTTTTTAATCTTAAGAAAAAATTTTTGAGCATGAGAACGAGCTTGAGTAGAAGAACGAGTTTTTATAATATTTTGTATTTTTTTCCATTCATTACCATAAGTTAAAATTCCTTCTAAAAATCTTTTATGTTCATCATCACTCCAACGTCCTGAATTAAATTTAAATTCATCTTCTTTTTCTTTTTTTGAATCTAATATTATTTTATTTGAATTTAATGTATTTAATAATTTAACTTTTTTATTTTCATTTTTCATTATTATTGTTTTTTAAAATATTGTATTTATATATTTTATACTTTTTTTTTTATTTAATTTATCTACCATATTTTTTAATAATTAAATAGTTTAATTAATTTATTATTTTTTTATTGAATTTTTTAATATAATTAAATTAAAAAAATGAATTCTAATGATTTAGGTAATTCATCAATTAAAAATCAGAAAGAGAAAGATAATAAAAATACAAATTTAATTGATGAAAATTCATGGATTAAACAAGTAAATTCTAAGAAATCTACTCAATTAAAAGAACAAGATTTAAGTCAAATCATTCGTAGACATAGTATAAAAAAGAATTTTGAATTAAAAAATGGGGAAAAAAATAGAAATTCGTTAATGATTGATAGAGGAAATTTAAAAAGTTTATTAATACCTGAGAATTCAACTGAATCAAATAAAAGTATAAATTCAGAAAGTATAAAAAATAAAAAAGAAGAAAATAGTGATAATAATAGTAATATTATTAGTGAAAGTAATAATGAAAGTGAAAGTCAAAATGAAAATAAAAATGAATTTATTAATAATAATAAAGAATATGTAAAAAAATATAAAAATAAAAATAATAAAAATAATGAAATAAATTCAGAAATAAAAGAAGAAAATACAGAAGAAAACAAAGATGAATTTAACTCAAAACAAAATAAAATTCTCAAAATTAAGAAAAAAAATCCAAACTTTATTATTAATAAAATATTATCAACAGAAGATAAATTTCAAATGTTACGTCAATCATATTTAAAAATACCAAATTTAATAATATCAAAAAAAAACCAAAAAAAAAATAATAATAATAAAGAAAAAGAAAAAGAAAAAGAAATAATAATAACACCAATGTCAAATTCAGATAATCCAGAATTAGAACTTTTAACACATAATCCAGAAAATAGACCAATAAATCCTTTTTCAATTAAATGTGCTTTATTAAGTGATAAAGGGCCTTTAAGTGCAAGATATAATATTGATAATAATATTAATAATTTTAATGATGATGATAATATAAATGAAAAAAAAGTTTGTAAAACATATAGAAAAAGTACTTTTGGTTATTTAAATGAAATGTGTAAAAGTAGTAGTGAAAATAATATATTTAAACAACATTATGGTCATTCAACTTTTAATATTATTGCTCCTTATACTTATAGAATGGATAATATTAATAAAGAATTTTTTAATGTTGATAATAATCAAAAAAAAATATTTAAACATAAAAAAAGTAAATCATCATGTAATATAATTATGCCTGTAAATTCAGATTATAAAAATAGTAATTATAATACTTTTATTAGAAATATTGATAATAATAATACAAATAAAATTATTAATGATTATTCCTCTAATAATTCAAATTTATTAAAAAGTAGTGAAGAATATAATTCACTTTCTACTAAAAGGAATTTATATAATATTAGATATCCAAAAAAAAATTTATTTAAAAAAATTATTAACAATAAAAATTTGAATAAAGAATATTTAATTTCAAATTTAGTAAATATATTAAATAATAAAGATAATGAAAAAAATATTAATAAACATAAAAAATCAAATTCAATTTCTTTATCTTATATTAATTGTTTTTCTCCATCTCAAAATAAATCACAAGATATTTTTAATATGAAAGTCAATAAAATAAAAAATTTTTTAAAATTAGGTAAATTTAATAATGGAAAAATAAATAATTATAAAACAATTAATAATAAAGAAATATTTTATAAATACTCAGATAGTAAATTCAAAAAACAAATATTCCCTCCAAATGTTTTTGATTCAAAAAATTTAATATATTTTAAATAGAATATTTAATATAAAAATTTATAATTATATTTTTTTTTAATACAAATATAAACTTAATGATATATTTTGAATATAATAAAAAACAAAAAATTAAATTTTCTAAATTTTATTTAAAATGTTAAATATTGAAAAATATTATTATATTTAATTATGGTATTCAAAAATAAAAATAATTTATTTATATCAAATTTTTTAAAAAATAGTTTTTTTGATTGAAAAAAATTCAAAAAATCAATCTGATAAAATAAAAAGAAATAAGAAGTTTTAAAAATTCAGAGAAAAATAAATATAAGTTTTCAAAATCAAATAAAGAATTAAATATTAAAAATGATAATTAACTTATTTAACAAAGCAAACAATTATTAGAAAAATATGATAAAATTATTTATGATATTTTTGAAAATTAATATATATTTAATTAAAAAAAAATAAATAATTCGAAATAATAAAATTAATAATAAAATATTAATTCATGGAAAGAAAAGAAAGCCTAAGTTCAATATTAATAGAAAATCTCAGTCAAAAAACAAAAGACAAAATATTAGAAAACTTTATAGAAGACCCAGAAGCAAAATTAGCAAGAGAAAAATTAAAATCAATATCAATATCAGATTTACGTTATATTAAATCAAAAAATGAAGAAGAAGTATATGAAATATTAAATACAGAATATAAAAAAGGACAATATTTTATGTATTGTGGGCCATTATTAATAAATATAAATCCAGGACCAGATTTAATGAAAAATTATTTAAATTTAAAAAATTGGGTAAAAGAAACAGAAAATATAAATGAAAGTGAATGGAAACCTCATTTATATTCATTTATGTATTTTGTATATCAAACAATGGTAAATGAAAAAAAAGATCAAGTAGTTAATATGTTAGGACAAATTGGAAGTGGAAAAACTTTTAATATTATTCATATAATTGAATATTTTTGTTGTATGGTTGGTCCAGAAAATTTACAAATAGAAACTTTTGATATTATTCATAAAAGTATTCAATTAACTCATATTATGGGTTCAATTTTTAGAGAAAATAATTTAGAAAGTTCATCTTGTGGAATTTTACTTAGATTAGGTTTTAATAATGATAATAAAATATGTAATTTTGACTTTGAAGCTCAAATTTTAGATTGTACTTTACCTTTTAGTGAAAATGGAAGAAGTTTTTCTATTCTTCATTCACTTGTTGGTGCAGCTAATTCTGATATTAAAAGAACTTTTGGTATTCCTGAAGATGAAATTCATTTAAATTTTTTTAGGAAATTTTCTAAAAATTTCTCTAAGAAAACTAAAGAAAGATTTAAATTAAATGATTTAGAAATATGGAATAGATATTTTGGTTTACTTAAATATTTTGATTTTAAAAAAGAAGAAATTTTAGAAATTATACAAATTTTTTCTTTTTTAATTAATGTTAATGAATTAGGAATTACTAAAGGAAAAGTTAATGAAATAAGTGGTTATGTTATTTCAAAAGGACAATGTAGTAAAAGATTATCAAAAATTTTAAATATGGATGAAGATGAATTTATTCATAATATGGGTTTATTTAAAGAAATTCAAGATATTAAAAATACACTTATTTCACTTATGAAATATTCATATTATATTGTTTTTGAATATATTATTATGAAAATAAAATTCAAATTAAAAACTTTTTTTAATAATTTATATTGTAAAGAAAATAATATTCAAAATCCATATGAAAATTCTATTAATGCAAGTACTACTTCTTTTCATTATAAAGATACTAAATCAAATAATTTTCAAGATATTAAATTAATTCAAGATGAAGATAAAATTAAATATATTAATTTTTTAGATTTTCCAGGAGAAGTTGAAGATCAAACTTTAGGTGGTTTATTTACAAATGCAGCAAATGAATGTATTAATTTATTTGCTGGAAGTTCTTATTCTTCTGTTGTTGAACAATTAATTAAAGAAAAATTATTTTTAAAATTATTTAAACCTTTACATTCTTATGATGTTGTTAGATCTTTAATTGGTAATAAAGGATTATTTAATTATTTATCTAATAATTTTACTTTGAATAATTATGAAAGATTAAAAAATGATTGTTTGAAAATTAATATTTTTAAAAATTGTATTTTATTTAAAGATAATGATATTATTAAAAAAGATGATGAGTTTAAATTTGAAATTATTTATAGTCATACTTCTGTAACATATAATTATGAATCATTATATTTAGAAACTAAAAATTTAACAAATACAAAAAAGACATATAAAGTTTTTGGTTTATCTGACAATTCAATTATTAAAAGTATATATAAAAAAGTTGTTCCAATTAAAATATCATTTGAAAATTTCGTTGAAAAAAGATTATATAAATTATTTTCTCCAATTGAAAATTTATCACCTTTTGTTATTTATTGTTTACATTCAAATAATTCATATAATATATTTTTTGGTAATGAAAATAATAAAGCAATAGATAAAAATTGGGCAATACCTAAAAATTTAACTGTAAATATGTTAAAAAAATCTTTATGTATTCCTGTTCTTTATTGGGAATGGTTTGGATATCAAGAATGGATTAAATTAGATTCTTTTATTAAAATTTTTGAAGAAGATTTTAATAATGCAGGAAAAAAATTAAGAAATAAAAGCAAAAATAAAGATAAATATGATAATAAAAATAAAAAAATAACTAATAAAAATAATATTAATGAGAATGAAGAAGAAGAATATAAAAAAATGAATACTTTTGAAAAAGTAAATTATATTTTATCTTCTTTATTTTTAACTAGAGATACTATTATTGGTAAAAATATAATTGTAATGAAAAAAGGAACATTTATGAAAATAAAGAAAAAATTAGAAAAATTAACAGAAGATTCAAAAGTAATTGAAACAAGTTCATCAGAGCTCAATTCAAAAAAGAATATTAAAAATATAAGAAATATAAAAGGAATTAAAAATATAAAAAATGATAAAAAGGATTTATCAAAAGAAAAAGATATAAAATCTCCTTCAGATTCTAGTAAAATAATAAAAAATATGTCATCAAAAGATATAATTGAAAAAAAAGTAAGTTTAAAAATTCAATGTAATTTATTATTAATTGATAAAAAAGAGAATGAAAATAAAAAAAAAAGTAATAAAAATTTAAATAAAAAACAAAATCAAAATGATGAAGATATAAATATTATTAATTATGGAGAAAAAATTGAACAAACTTCAAAATATAATTTATATAAAATAATGGATAAATCAAATCCAAATGATATTAATGATTTAATTGAACAAACAGATAAAAGTAATGAAAAAGATAATTTAGATAATCAAATAAATGATAATGAGCTTCAAAAATATAGAAAAAAAAATAATATTATAATCACAAATAATATGAATTTTGATTTATTAAATAAATTATTTAATTATGATAAAAATACAAATTTTAAAATTTTTGATTATTCAAAAGACATAAATGATATAATAACAATTCAATGTGCTTATCGAAAATTTAAAGCATATCAAAAAAGATTATTATTAAAATACTTAATTTCAAAAATAATTTTACTTCAAAGTAACATAAGAGGTTATCTAATAATAAGAAAATATAAAAGATTAAAAAAATGTTTAGATAGTGTTTTAATGATTCAAAGAAATTTTAAATCTAGATTTAGAAGAGTAAATAGAAAAATAAGAAAAATTCAAGCAAATATTAGAAGAATGAAAATACAAAAAAAAGTAGAAAGAAAATTAATAAGATATAGAAAATGTATTGAAAATGATGAAGAATATTGTGATACTTCAGATGAGGAAAAAAGAAAGGAAATTGCAAAAAGAAAAGCAAAAAAAAATGCACTTGAAAATAAAAGAAAATTATTAGAACAAAAAGAAAAAGCTAAAAGAAAAAGAAATAATATTTATGATTATACTAAACCTTTAAATACAATTGAAAATGCTTTAAATAAAAAAAAAGAAAGTAAATTATTTGATCTAACAAAAGAAAAAAATAAAGATAATATAATTTCTGCATTGTTATTAGATCAAAATTTATTAAGTGAATATGATAATATGAATAGATTATTAGCAAATGAAAAAGGAGTTAATAAAAATGTTAAATATGAATTATTACAAATTAATAAAAATAAAAAAGATAATATAAATAAAAATAATAATGAAAAAATAAGAATTGAAGATAAATTAATTTCATATGGTGAAGAAAAAAGACAAAAAAGAGCACAAGATAAAATAGAAAAGTTAAAAAATCAAGAAATGCAATATACATTTAAACCAAAATTAAATAAATATAATGATAAAATATTTTCAAATATAAATATGAAAAATTTTTATGAAAGAGCAAAATTATTTGAGAATATAAAAAACCAAAAATTAAAAGAAATTACAGAAAATATTGGAGATTTATTTGAATCAGAATTCACATTTAAACCAAAAATATTAAAACAATCACAAAAAATAAAGAGAACACATAAAGATTTAATAAATTGGAAAGAACAAAAAGATAGTAAATTAAGTACATTAAGAATAGAAAAGAAAAATAAAGAAGATGAAGAATTTGAAAATTTAAAAATTCCATTATTAAGTAAAAAAAGTGATGATATATGTAAAGAAAAAAAATATATAAGTCCATTTTCAGTTCCTTCAACAAAAAGAACTAATATTGAATCAACTGAAAATAAATCTGGAATGTTTACTAAAAGAATAAGAGAAGATAAAAAAGAAAAAGAAATTGAAGAAGATGAAGAAGAAGAAGAAGAAATAGAATTTAAATGGCCTGAAAATATTCAGAAACAATATTATGAAAAATCTAGTGATGATAAATTTAATTCATATGGTATTAAAAATGATAAAATCTCTGAAATAAGTGAAGGTGAATGGGATGAAGAAGATGAAGATGATGATTTTCTATGAAATAGTATTTTTATTATTGTTAATATTATATTTTTTTTTTGATAGTAAAAATTATATAAATATTAAATTTTTTTATTAAAAAAAATTTTTTTTATATTTTAAATTTATGAAAGAAAATAAATATAATAATTGTTTTTTAAACAAAAAAATAAAATTCGATTATAAATAAATATGTTTCACTTTAAAAATTTTCTACAATAAAAATAGCAAATAAAAAATAAAATATTGATTGATAAAATAAAAAAAATATATATAAAAAAACATCTATTTTACATTTCTTCTTCATTAATATTATTTTTTTGTGAATTTACACATTGCCAAGCAGTTAATCCTTCTTCATTTTGAAATTCTTCTTTAGCTCCATTTTTAAGTAAAATATCAGCAATATCAAAATATTGATAAGATAAAGCATAATGAAGAGGAGTATTTAATTTAAAATTTTGAGTATTTGGATTAGCACCTAAATAAAGTAAGTAAGAAACTATATTTTTAAATCCACATTGAACAGCAACATTTAATAAAGTATTTCCTTCATTATCTTTTATTTCTGTACTTGATTTATATTTTTCAAAAATTTTTTTAAATCCATTTATATTATTATCTTTTATATATAAAAATAATACATCTTTGTAATTTGAACAACTTTTTAAAATATCTTCTTTTATTTTCATTGTTTTTAAAACTGTATAATTTTTATCTTCTTTTCTTAATTGAAAATTTATTAAATCTGGTTTATGTTCTGTATAATTATTAGGTGAAATAAATAATGCAGCATTTTTTTTTTTAAAAATTATATTTTCATTTAATTTGTTTTTTAATTCTCTTGAATATATTTTATGATTTAAAAATGAATTTCTTTTCCTTTCATAAAATGTTTCTGATAAAATATTTATTTTTTGTTTTGAAAGATGTATAATTCTTTTTGAACTATTATTTTTAATATTTACAGTTTTTGATGATTTTACATTATTTTTTGAAGATAATCTTGAATGAATTGTATTTTTTTTTTCATAATATGAATTAACAATTGGTTTTATTGTTTTTAATTTCAATTTTTTTCCTATATGTAATGATTCAATAAATTCATGAATATTAATATCTTTATCATAAAAAATTGGATTATCTCTTATTAATAAATAATTAAAAAATTTAAAACATTTTTTGTCTAAATATAATGATGGACGTTTAAATAATACTTTATTTTTTAATGAAGCTTTTTTAAACTTTTTTTTTGTATTTAAGGTTCTAATATTAATAGTAAAATTCTTTATTAAAAGATTATCTTTTTTTATTTTTTCCTCTCCTATATCAGTTTCTAAATATTTTCCTTTAAATATTTGATCATATAATGATATTTTAAAATAATCTAACAAAATATTAATTACATTATTTATAAAATTATTTTGAATCACATAATAATTCATTTTTTTTATTATTTTTTTTTCAATTTTGAATAAATCTTTTTCTTTTGTTCTAAGAATATAATTTTCTACATCTTTATCATAGTTATGATATTTATTTAATATTATTGTAAGAAAATTGTCTGATATTTTATTATTAGAAGATATTTTATCAATATAAGAAGTAGTTTTAACAATTAAATCATCTTTAATATTATTTATTGAAATATCTTTTTCATCAAAATTAATATCTTTTTGAAAGAATTGAATAAAATTTTTTTTTTTAAAATTACTTAATTTTGAAATATTACTCTTAGAATTTCTAACAGAACTAGTTCTCAAATTTAAAAAATTAATAGAACTTAAAGTTAAAACTGTTTTATTTCTTTCTTTTTTTCTGTTTTGAATATTTTTTTCAGTACTTATTTGAGAATATGATGCATCCATTCCTTTATCATATGAATCTAATGAATTAATTTTTGTTATTTTATCTATAATTTTTTTAAAATATATTAATCCATTTTTTTCTGGTGTTTTAGTTTTTTTTATTCCTTTTGTTTTTTTATCTAATATTTCTTTTGAATTATTATTAATATTTGGATTTGAATTTTTAGCTATTTCACTCATTAAGTATGATTTTCTTTTTTCTTGATTTAAAGATAATTCTGGTATTTTTGATAATTGTTTTTTAAAAATTTTTTTAGCAGTTTTAATATTAATAGTATTATATTCATATGGTCCTTTTTTATGTAATTTATAATTTAAATCACTATGATTTAATATAAGTGGAGAATTATTTAATAAACTTTTATTTAATGGATCTATTTCATCAAAAGATTTATCATCACCTAAATTAAATGTAGTATTTAATTGTTGACTTCTTTTTTTTTTGAAATTATTTAATTGTTTATTTAGAATATTAATTTTTAACTTTGTTAAAAAAACACTTTGTCTTCTACCTTTATTTTTATTCATGTTATCAATTTCATTTTGTTTATCATTTTGTTTATCTTTTTCTTGATTACTACTACTTTTATCACTTTTAGTAATAGAATTACTTTTATTATTACTATTACTATTAATAATACTATTACTTAAACTATTATTATTACTAATATTATTACTGTTACTATTATTATTATTATTATCACTTTCTGAATTTGATTTTAATAATTCTTTTTCTTTATTTTTATTTATATCATTTTTTCCTAATTTTATTAATTCATTTTTTTTAAAATTTCTATTAAATAAAGTTTGTAATGAATAATTTCCTTCAAGATATGTATTATTTGTATTTATTGTAGTATAAGTTTTATTATTTACTAAATTTGTATCTGTACTAATTGCATCATTTGATGAATTAAAAAAATTATTTTGATATATATTTCTATTACCTATATATTTTATTCCTTTTGAACTTAAATATTTTTTTAACTGTCTTCTTTGTGTTATTGGTTCTTCATTTATTTTTTGTTTTGGATTAAAATAAATACTATGTCTTTTACTAAATATTGGCTTTATCATTGGTGGTAACTCTTTATTTATTTTATTGTCAAAATCATAATTAAAATTATTATTTTCATTATTTACTTCTGTATTATTTATATTTTTTTCACTTTTTTCTTCTTCTGATGAATTATCATTATCTAACAGTTTTAAAATTAATTTATCATTTCTATTAGATTTAGAATTATTATTTTTCTTTTTTTTTTTATCATATATTATTTTAATTTCATATTTATCACTATTTTTACTAAGAAAATTTATTAAATTCATATTTTTTTGACTATTATTTTTATCTTTTGAAGATTTGTGTTTATATTCTAAATTATTATTTTCTGAATAATTATTTTTGATGATATTATTGCTAAGATAACTTCTTTCAGTTTGACTTATTTGAATTTTATTTGAACTATTATTTAAGGTTAAATTTGCTTTACTTTTCTTTTCACTTGGTTCTCTTGAAAATGTTTTTGAATTCCTTTCTTTTAAAACTGAAGTAAAATTTAGAAAATTATTTTTAGACATATAATTTGTCATATTTAAATTATTTCTTGATTTCTTTTTTTTTGGTTTAATAAATTGATTTAAGAGATTTGAATTTTTTGAATTTTCTTTATGTGCTTTTTTCTTTTTTCTAATTAATAGGCCTAAAAATATTATTAATTTTTACAAATTAGTAGTATATATTGTTGCATTACGCATTTATTTTTTAATAATTATTTGAATAAAAATAAAATTCCTTTATTTTGTCTATCTTTAATAATTTAGATATTTTAAAAATTTGAAATATTTTTATTATACAATATTATAATTATTTATTTACTATTATCATAAATTTTATGAAAACAAAAGATAATTTATAATAAGTTAATAAAATATATGATAAATATTTATAAAATCTTTAAATTATTTTTTCTCTTTTTAACAAAATATAAAAATTATTTTATTATTTATTAATATTAAAAAAATATTAATTTATATTTAAATATTATTCAATTTTAGTATTTAAGAAAGGTAAACCATCTTCGTTAAACATTCCATTCCCATCAATTCTTAATTTCAAAGAATTAATCCTTTCCTTTAATTCAGAAACCAAATTTTGACTTTCTAACATTTCTTTATTTAATTCTTTCATTTGACTATTAATTTTACTATTTCTAATTTTTTGTTTTCCCAATTCTAAATTAAATTTCATTTGTAAATTATCAATTTCAGTATTTAATTCATATTTTATTTTATTATAATTATCCTTTAATTGAATTCTCATAATATCACATTGATTTTTAATAGCATTATATTTACTTAAATCATTAGGACAAACTTTTGCCATTTCTCTTACTAATTCTTCCATTGAATTTAAATGACTTCTATGAGTCCCTTGATGTGGTTTTTTTAAATTGTATTTAAAATTATTTCCTGTTCTATACATTGAATCTATGTAATGATATGTTGATTGTCTTGTTTGTTGATTATCTCTTTTTATTTGACTTATTGTCTTTGCTTTTTTTGGAAAAAAACCCATTGTTGTTAATCCAGCTTTACTTAAATTTGAATTATACATTGTCCTATTTGGTGATAACATTTTTTAATTTTTTTTATAAGTTTTATTTTTTTAAATAATTTATTATTTATTATTGTATTTTTTATTCATTATTTAAATAATAAATCTAATTTTAAATATTTTTAATATTTGAAATTCAATCAATATTAAAAAAAAATTTCTGAAAATCAATAAAAAAAATAAATAAAAGATGAAATTTAAAAAAATAAAAAAAATTAATTTTTTGATTTTTTTTTTTAAGATTTTATTGTTTTAATAAAAAAATGTCAATAATTTATGGTTTAATTGCTCAAAAAAATAAACCATTATGTGATTATTCAGAATATAAAGGAACATTTACAACAATATGTTTAAAAACATTATCAAAATGTACAGAAAATAAAGGACTTTTAACAATTGAAAACACATATAATATTTTTTATAAAAATGAATCAGAAGTAACATTTTTATTCTTATGTGAAAAATCTTATCCTCAAGAAGCAGCAATAGTTTGTTTAGATAAAACAACAGAAAGTTTTTTCAAAACTTTTCAATATCAAACTGATTTTTCAAATTATACACAATATGGTTTAAATAATCAATTTCAGAAACATTTAATTGAAATTATGCAAAAATATAATTCTGATTCTAAAAATTTAGATGATAGTATTAGTTCTTTAAAAGAAAATTTATTAAGTATGCATAAACAAGTTATTTCTACTAGTGAAATTGTTAATGAAAGAGGAGATAAAATTAAACTTATTGTTGAAAAAGCTGAAGAATTAAGTCATGATTCTATGGTTTTTGCTGATACTGCTTCTAGAGTAAAAAGATTAGAAAGATGGAGAAAAATTAGAATATATGTTATTATTGCTGTGGTTATTATATTATTTATTGTGTGTATAATTATTTGGAATAAGTTAACTAACAAGCAATAATAGATTATAATATTTATTTAAATTAGTTTTTTTAAATTTTTTTTTTTATAATTTATTGATATTTATTTATTTTTGATTTTCTTTATTTTTTTATTTTTTATTATTTATGTTTTTATTTTTTTATTTTCTTCTTTTTTTTATTATTTTTTTTATATTTTATTATATATTATCATATAATTAAGTATATCTTTATAAAGTTTGACTTCTAGAATAATTATCACTTGAATAAGAAGAATATGAATCATCCTTATCATTATTATAATAATTTGTATAAGAATATTTTCTAATATTATTTTTTTTCATTGAATTATAGGAATCACTTCTTGAATATGAATCAGAATATTTTCTCATTATTTTTTCTCTACTATAACTTCTACTTCTACTTTTACTTCTACTTCTACTTCTATTTTTATTATTTAAAATAGGACAATCTTTTTCTAAATGTTCTTTAGAACCACATTTAAAACATTCTTTAAAAAAATCTTTTGAATTTTTTTTCTTTAAATATTTAAAGAATAATTGGCATTCATCTATCCAATGACCTTGTTTATCACAATATTTACATTCAGGAATAATTGTATTTATTTTATTTTTTTCAGATAAATCTGATTTATTTGAAGAATCACTATCTTCATCATTATCTGATTTTTTTGATATGTTTTTATTTTGTTTATTTTTATTAATAGCATGTTGGACAATTATTTTTTTTCCATTTATTATTTTATTATTCATATTTAATATTGCATTATTTGCTGAATCATTATTTCCATAATTAATAAATGCAAATGAATGAATTAATTTTATTGTTTTAATATATCCATATGGACGAAAATAATATTCAATATCACTTTCTGATATATTATCTGGTAAATGGCCTATATATATTTTTGCATTATCATCATATAAAGACATTTTTTTAAATATTTATAGTTAATTAATTAATTTTTTTAGAAATTTACAAAAAGTTTTTTTTACAATATTATAACATTGTTTTTAATAGGAAATAATAATTTTATTATTAAAATTTTTAAAGCAACATAAAATATTAAATTATATTTATTTTTATTTACAATATTTGTTGCTAAATCAATTATATATTTTTACACTTTTAATTATGCAATATTTATAAGTAAATAAGATTTGATTTATAAAAATTAATACTAAATTAAACCTAAGAGAAAAGCGTTAATATAAAAATTAAGAATACATAAAAATAAATTAACTATTTGATCAATTTATTATAATAAAATTAAACTGAATATTATTATAATGACAATTATGAGTGAAAAAAGATAAAAAAATTTAATATGGTTTATAACTTTCATTTGAATAACCAGAACTTCTTGATTTATCTTTTTTATTTCTATCATAACCAAATAAACTTTCAATATTATTATCATTAATATTATTTTTTTCAATTTGTTCAGATAAAATTTCATTATCAGATGATATTGTATTTGTTTTATTTGATTTTAAACTTTCAGAATTACTATTTTTATTTTTTTCAAAAGAGTCATTTAATTCTTCAGGAAATAATCTTATTTTTCCTATCTTTTTATTATAATTATTTAATTTCGTTACTTCTTCACCATTTGAATCCAATAATTTATAATGGAAATAATTATATGATGAAGGATTTTTTATATAATTATTAAAATAATCTTGAAATTGAGTTTTATTATCTTTATTATTTAATTTTAATAAATTTTTATCTTTTTCTCCATTTTTATTTATTGATTTATCTTTTTCATATTTTATTATATTTCTAATTTCTTTTTTTTCATTGAATTTATTTTTATTATTATATAATAAATTATTATTAATATTATTATAATTATTATAATTATTCTTTAAACTGTTAATTTTTGTATCATTTTCAAAATTATTTTTCTTTTCATTAATAAATGAATTTTCATTATTCTTAACAAATAACTTAACTTGTTCTTTTGGAATATAATTTTGATATAAAAATAAATTTTTATTTGACTCAACATTCTCATTAAAAATATTATTATTAGACTTTTCTAAATTATCATTACTAAATATAATATCATTATTATTATCAAATGATTTCTCATTAATAACATTAGAAAAAAGAAAATTATTTTGATAATTTAACTTAGGAAAACTTACATTATCATTTAACATTTTCATATTATGATTTTTAGGTTGAGCTCTTTTACACTCAATCCATTTTCCATAAAGAAAAAGACAATTACTATAACTCATAATTTTATCAACAGTTTCTTTTTTTGAAAAAATAATAAAACCAAATCCTCTTGATTTACCAGTTATTTTATCAGTCATAATTATCCCTTTCTCTATTTCACCAAATTGACTAAAATAATCAATTAAAGCCTCTGTTTTTAATGAAGGATGTAAACCACCTACAAAAAGTTTTCTAAAATATAATGATGATTGATTATTTGTTATATTTGAATTGTTATTTTTAATTTTTTTTTCTTTTTCTTTCTTTGATTTTTTGTTTATTATATTTTCATTTGTGTTGTTTAATTTATTTTTTGGTATTGCAATTTTACAATCAATTTTTTTACCATTTATAAAATGAGGTTGAGTTTTTAATATTTCGTTTACCATATTTGAATCTTTTAATGTTATAAAACCAAATCCTCTTCGATGATCTATTTTTTTTTTTTTTGTTATATAATTTGTTTTATTTTACTTGTGTTTTTATCTATCATTATAACACAATCTGTAATTGGACAAAATTTATTCTCGAAATATTCTTTTAAATCTTCTATTTTTTGTTATTTATTATTTATTTACTTTCACTAATGCTCTTTGCTATTCCTCCAATAAATATTTTATTGCTAATTTTTTTTCGTTATAAAAATATTTTTGATTAATTATATTTAGCTTACTTTATTGAAGTTGATGACATGCTTTTTTATTTATTAATTATATTGAAATGGATAATTAAAGGTAATTCATTTTAAAAAATATTCAAATATCAAAAACATTTATTTTCATATTAAATTAATTTTTAAAACAATTCAATTCATAATAAAATTTTATGATAGAATGAAAAAAACAATCAAAGTGAAGATTAATTCATATTATTTATATATAAAATAAAAATATAAAAAGGTGATATATAAATAATTAATTTTTAAACATTTTAGAATAAATAAACCAATTAATATTTAAAATAAATTATAAAAATAAAATAATTTTTAAATCTCTAATAGTATAATTAAAATTTTTTTCTAAATAAAATTGAGTTTATAATAAATTAAAATCTTATCAAATTAATATATAAAAATATAAATATCTATTAATTTATTTTTTTTAATTTTTGAAAATTAATTATTTCAAAATATAATTATTAATGTCATTCAAAGAAAAATTAAAACAATTACTTGATTCATCTTATTATCCATCAAACAATCCAGATAAAGAATTAAATTTTACAATATTAAATATGAAAAGGTTAATAAAAAGAAATAAAAGTAATTCCCAATTAAACAATAAATTACAATTACAAATCCCAAAATATATTCCAAACGATTTTACATTTTTTAATTCAAAAATTCATTCATATCATTCATTTTCAAATCATAAAAATCAATCAAATGATTGTTTATTTTCACTTGAAAGACTTAAAATAGAGAAAAATATTCCAAAAATAAATACTATATTAAGATCATTTACTTTAAAAGATATTCACAATAAAAGTGAAAGTATAAATCTTAATAAATCTTATTCTACTCTTGATATAAATGAAACAGAAAGAAGTAATTGTTCAATGAAAAAGAAAATTGAATTAACTAAAAAAAGTATTGGATTAAATGATAGTATGATACATTTAATAAATAAACCTTTTAAGAATTTTAATTTAGGATTAACGAAATGTAATAATAAGAATATTGTTAAATTAGATGTTAGAAGTAAAATTAATTTCTTTAAAAAAAGATTTATTAATTATCCTAAAAGTAAAATTTTAAAGAATATCAAATCAAATTCTATTTCTAGTTTTAGAAATTCAAATAGAAAAATTGAAAATAATATTAATAATTCAAATAATAAAATATTAAATTGTCCAAATTCATTAAATAATTCAATTTTATTAAAAAGAAAACTTCTTTATAATTATATAAAAAATATTTAGAAAATATAAATACCCTTTTTTATTAGATTTTATATAAATATAATTATTAAAAAAAAAGAAATGAATGTTTTTTTAAATTTTATTATAATTATAATGAAATAAATAAAATGCAAATGACTTCTAAAACAACTGGAAAAGACGTAATAAATTTTTGTATATATCATCCAGAAATAAAAAGAACAAATATAATGAATGAACAAATTCTTTTTTATATTCAAACATTTGATTTTTTTCAAAATATAATAAGAAAAGAAATATATGGTAATTTGATGGTTTGGAGTATTACAACTCATTTAAAATTTAAAGAATATAAAAAAGGAGAATTAATATGGAATATAAATGATACTATAAAAAATATGTATATAATAATAGAAGGGACAGTAAAAATTTATAAAAATATATTAAATAAAAAAAATGATAAGAATAAAGAAAAATTAATGTCTGAAAATAATTTATATGAACCTAATATTAAAAATATAAATTCAATAAAAGAATCATATTATGAAAAAAAAACTGGAAATCAATTAGGTTTTAATCAATTAAAAAATAAATTATCAAAAAGATTATTTAAAGCAGAAGCAAAAACAAAATGTATTTTAGGTTTATTATCAAAAACTGATTATACTTTAATTTTTGAAAGAACAGATGTTTTAGAAAAAACAAGTATATTATATTTTTTAGAAAATTTAAATGTATTACAAAAATTTATTGGAACTTATTTTTTTGAAAATTTTTTATCATTTACAACAATGAAAAGATATAATAGTGGTGATATTATAATTCATAAAGGAGATCCTTTTAGAACTTTTTATATTATTAGAAGTGGAATTTTTTCATTAAGTTTATTTTCAAATAGAAAAAGTCTTCCTTTTTTAGATTTAACTATAATAAGAAAAGATAATAATTTAAGATTTACAACTCAAAGAAATTTTGAATTAAAACAATCTTATATAGAAGAAATTGAATATAAATTATTTAATTTAGGTCCAGGTGAATTTTTTGGTGATGTTGAATTTAATTCTAATTTATCAAATTATATTTTTGATGTTAAATGTATTGTTGATAAATCAGAAGTTTTTGAAATGAATATGGAAAAATTTAAAAAGGAAGTTCCTAATTTTTTTTTACAAGAATTTAAAATTGAATCTAATAAACAATTAGATTTAATAAAAGAAAGAATTAAAGAAATTAAAATTTTACAAAAAAAATCAATGATTAAAACAAGAAATAAATATTTAGATGCTTTTATTGAAAATTGCCCTAAAACTTATAATAAATGTGTTATTGAACATAATAATGATCCTTATATTAATTGTTATGTTAAACCAATTAAAAATAAATTTCATATTAGAGATTTAAAAATGAGTAATATTAAAATAAATTTAGATAATTTACATTTAAAAAAGAAAAAAAAAAGACCAATTTCATATTCTCCTTTAACACATTTTAATATTAAAAATCAAAAAAGAATTTTTTCACCTCAAATAAAAAAAAGAATTAAGGGTTTTAATTTTTCTTCTGATTCATCATCATCTACAAATTCATCTAAAAATAAATTAAAATTAAGTAGTTCTAGATTATTTTTGAAATCACTTTCTAATTATACAACTAGTGAAAATGAAAAAAAAAGAAGTTTTTCTCCTTCAATGAGTGAGAAAAAATTAATTAATTTTCCATCTGATAAAAATATAATTAATTTACCTTTAAAACAAGATTCATTATGTTATCATAGAATTATAACAGAAAAATATAAAAGCAAATTTCCAAAATGTATAGAAATAAATAAACAATTTTATATGCAAAATAATTCAAAAATAATCCAAAAAAAAATTAAAAAATTAATTTTAAAACCCGAAAAATAATAAAAAAAAATTAATTTTTATAAATAAAAAAAAATTTAAAAAAAAAAATTTAATTAAAATCATAAAAATTATTAATAAAATATCAAGAAAAAAAAAAAAGGACAAGAAAAAAAAAAATTTAAATAACTATTATTTATTTATTATCATCAGAAATTCTAGGAGCCAAATAAAACTTAAGAATTCCCAACTGAGCTAATTTATATTCAACCATAAGTGGAAATTCAACAGATAAATAAAGAGTAACTTGTGGTGAGAGACTAGAAGCTTTAGTAAACATATTTAAATATCTTAAAGCAAAAGCTAAATTAACAGTTTCTTCAACTTGAATATTACATTGTTCATCTTGATTACTAGAATCATTTTCTTCTATTTTTATACTACCTCCAATATTTTCACTATTAACAGAAAATTTAATAGAATCTTTTGTAGTTTCAATATTCACTGTTTCATTAAGTGAATATAATTCTCTGCAAATTCTAGTAAATTCACTTGATGACATTGTTACCATTGATGAATATTGTGTATCCGGTATTCCTAAATGTTCACTATCAATTGTAATTAAAGATAATTTAAATTCACTTTCCTTTTTTAATTCTATAATAAAATTTAATTTTTTTTTAAAAAAATATAAACTTACTTAAATTCTCAAATTTTATATTTAATGCACTTGGTTCATCTTCAGCACTTAATGTAATTGTATCATCATTTCCACCACATTTCATTATTTTACTTAAATTTTGAACTGAAACTCCAAGTGTCATTTGTTTATCACATCTATATTCTTCAAAACCTTCTGATGATAAATTTAATGTTACTAATGCTACATGTGATGAATCCATTGCTTGTAATGATATTCCTGTTGCTGTTATTTCCAAATTTATATCTGTTACTAAGTCTTTTATACTTTCTATTAATTTTTTTAAAAGGATTCCTTCTGTTAGTTTTGCTTGGAACATGTTTTTTTTATTCTTTTTTAATTTAAATTCTTTATTTTAAATATCGGTAAATAAATTTAATTAAAGGCGGGAGATTAACTTATTTTCTAGTTTTATCATGTTAATTCATTTATTTTGGTAAAAATTATTTTTTTTTTTGATATTATTGTTTTTTATATTTGGAATTTTGAAATTTGGTTTATTTGTTTTTATATTCAAATTTTATATTTGAATATTAGTTTGATGGATTTTTATTTAAATCAAATATTATATTTAAGATTTTTTAAGTATAATTGTTTATTTTTTAAATATTAATTATTTATAAATTAAATTTTTTATGTTTGAATTTTTATTATCTAAAATTAAATTAAAAAACTTTTATAAACCTTTCCTCCAAAAAAAAAATCATATTTTTAAAAAACATAAATTAAAAAATAAACAAATAAAAAATAAAAAAAATAAAAATTAATAAAAATAAAAATAAACAAAAATAAACAAAAATGAGAGAAAACTTCGATTCAACTTTAGACGAAAGAAACGACAGTAACTTAATAGATTCTCGTCCAGAAATAACAAACAAATCTAAAAAGTAAAAAAAAAAAATTTAAAAAAAAAATAAAAATAGTCTTCCATCTCGTAAAAAAAAGACTACTCAAAGTTCCCAAAATCCTTTTCAAAACCAAACAGATACATTTCAAAATTCTCTTCCACCAAAAGACATAACAAACGAATTAGATGGTTTTAAAGTCCACATTCAAGGAATAATAGAAAGTGCACAATTTTTTGAAAATGATGCAATTTATTGTAAATATGACATAGTATGTGGTCAAGATTGGCAAATTGTAACAGGTCAAAAAACAGGACAAAGTCAAAGTGCATGTCAAGGTGAAGGAAGTAATAATTATTTTATATGGAATATGCCATTTGAAGTTAGTTTAAAAAGTACTAATCCAACTGGTTGGCCTCAAATTTGTATTTCTTGTTTTTATTCTAATATTTTTGGAAATGAAGTTTTAAAAGCTTATGGTGTTTGTTATGTTCCTACTACTAATGGTATTCATGAAAGAACTTTACAAATGTTTTCTCCTATTTCTAGTAAGTTTTTTGATGGAATTTTTGGATTGTTTCTTGGACAAAAACCAGAAATTAGAAATGCTCCTTTTGTTCTTAGTACTGGAGAAGGAAGGGAAATTATGAGAACTCAAAGTGAAGGAAGTCTTAATATTAAATTTAATGTTCATTTGACTAATATGAAGGAATTTGGATATGATGTTTAAAATGGTTTTTTAATTTTTTTTTTTCTGGTTTTTAGTTTTTAATTTAAAATTTTTTATTTTTTTTTTTTAAATTTTATTTAATTTTTATTTTAAATTATTAAATATTATTTAGAGAATTTTTTATTTATATTTTTTTTTATTCATTAGACTATTATTTAAATGATGTATATTTAAATATTATTTTGTTTGATATAATACTTATTAAAAACTATTATATGGTTTTTAGTGATTTTTTTTATATTTTTTTGAGTTTTGATATTATTAATTTAAAATGAAATTTTAAAAAGTATTTTTATTCTTTTAATTATTTATTTTAAAATAATTAATTTGTTAAATTTGATGGATAAAAAATCATATAGTAATTTTAGTGGCTCAACAAATAATGAAACAATTGATAATGAAGATTCATTAATACCTTTTTTACTTAATTGTATAGACGTTAACAATATTACAATGTTTAAAACATTGTTACAAAATTCCATAAAATATATTACAAAAAATTGTTTAGAAAATTTATTTTTAACTTGTCTAACTTCATATCAAATAGGTAAAAAATACACATTAGGATATATAACAATTTTATTATCATATAATATAAATCCAAACATAAATATTGAAAATAACTTAAATGAATATGGTCTAATAAAAACACCATTAATGCTTTCTTGTGAATTAAGTGACACTGAATTAATGAATACAATTTTAGACTCAAAATGTGATGTAAATTTCTTAGATCAATATAAGAGAAATGCATTATTTTATTTAAATGATGGCTCAAATGATTCAGAATTAATTTCTACTTTAGTTGAAAAAGGAATTAATGTAAATCAAAAAGATAATATTGAAGGAAATACACCTTTACATCATTTAATATTAAATGATAAAGAAAAAAGTGCTTATTCACTTATTAATATTGGAAATGCTAATTTTGTTATTAAAAATAAGAATGATAAATGTGCTTTGGAGTTAATTATTGAGAAATGGGTTAATAATAGAAATGTGAGTTCAAGTGAAGTGAAAAAAATTATTAAGTTAATTAATCAAAAAATGTCTTTTGGAAATAATGAAAATAAAAATAATAATTTGAATAATGAAAAATTAAAATTTTATAATTTATTAGATGAAAATAATTTAGTTAAATTACCTTTAAAAAATCCTAAAAATGAAAATTATATAAGTAATAATACATATATTAAATTAAAACCAATACCAATATTATTATTAGATACAACATCAAATATTCAAAATTTAAATGGTTTAGATTTAAAACAAAAAATAGAAAATATAAAAATAATAAATTATAATAAAAAATATTTTTTAAAATTACTTGATGAAGAATATAGACCAAAATTAATTCAAAATAATCAAATAATAAATAATCAAATTAAAGAAATAGAAAATCAAATTGAGAAAAACAAGCAAATAAAAATAGAAAAAAAAAATAAAATTTCCAATCAAAATCTCAAAATTCAAAATTTAAAAAATGAATATAAAGAAATTCAATCAAAAATATCATTAATAAAAGAAAAACTAATTCAAAATCACAATTCAATAGAAAAAATATTACCAAATAATAATTTAATAGCAAAATTTACAGTAAGTAAAAATGAAGATGGAAGTGCATTTTCAAGAGAATATATAATAAAACAATTACAAATAGATTTAATAGACTTTAAAAATTATGTTCATAATACAGTTGATCAAACACAACCAATATTTGAAAAATTAACATCATTAATAAATAATTATGTAATAGAATCACTTGGTAATGATTATAAAATAAAAGTTTATGGTTCACGTGCAACAAAATTATGTTTACCTTTAAGTGACATTGATATTGTTGTTTCTTGTCCAAATTTTAAATCTTATTCTCCTTTATTTACTCTTTATAAATATATGAAAAATCAAAATTTTTATTTAAAAATTAATTATATTGGAACTACACAAGTTCCTTTAGTTAAAATTGTTACTAATAATGAATATAATAATTTAAGTCTTGATATTTCACTTGAAGATCCTAAACATTATGGTGTAGAATGTGTTAATTATATTAAGAAAATGATGGATAAATATGAAATTTTAACTCCAATGACTTTGGCAGTTAAAAATATACTTTTTAAAGCTTCTTTAAATGATCCTTATAAAGGTGGTTTATCTTCATATGGTGTTATTTTACTTATATTAAATTTTATTAATATTGAAAAAAATAAAGGAAATGATATTACTATTAAAAATTTAGGTAATTTATTTTATGATTTTTTATTTTATTATGGTAATACTTTTGATCCTAGTGAAGGAATAATTGATATAAATAATACAAATGATACTTCAATTTATTCTAAATTTCAATTTCAAATTATGAATGGAGAATTAGTTATTATTGATCCATTAAATATTTCTAATAATGTTGGTAAAAATACAAGACAATTTAAAAATATTAAATTAGCTTTTATTATTGGTTTTATTACAGCAAAAGAAAATTGTGAATGTGGATGTCATTATCAATATGATAAAATATGCTTTAAAGAAGATGGTTGTGAACACAATATTTTAAAAAGAATATTTAATTCTGTAAGAAGAATTGGTGTTAATGATTCAAATAAATAATATTATATTAATTAAATTGTTATATTTTTATATTTTTATATTTTTATATTTTAATATAAAATAAATTATATTTTTATTAATTCTTCCCAATTTATTAAATTAAAAAATGAAGAAATCAAATTCCTTTTTACAAAAGTAAATAAAAAAATATAATAAAAAATAATATTTATAATAATAAATTTAGGAAAATAAAAAGAACAAATTCAACAACATCATCAAATACAAAAAATAAAAAAATATCAAATTTAAAAAATAAAAATTCCAAAAATAAAAAAATTAACTGCCAAAATGGACCTTGGAGTTTAAAAGAAGATAGTCTTTTAATAAAATTAGTAGAAGAAAAAGGACCAGCAAAATGGAATTATATTTCTTCATTTTTTCCAGGAAGAATTGGAAAACAATGTAGAGAAAGATGGTTTAATCATTTATCACCAAATATTAATAAATCACAATGGTCAATTGAAGAAGAAATTATTTTATTAATATTACATAATAGAATTGGTAATAAATGGGCAAATATTTCTAATCAATTAAATGGAAGAACTGATAATACTATTAAAAATCATTGGAATAGTACAATGAAAAAAAGAAAAAATATTGTTGAAAATGAATATAATAAAATGTTTTCTGAATATAAAGAAAAATATTTTAATTTAAATAAAAATGATATTGATGATAATTTAATTAAAGATTTAAAAAAAATTGTTGATGAAAATATGAAAAAAAGTAATGAAGAAAAGAGAAAAGTATATGAAAAATTTAAGAAAATGAAATTTTCAAAATTGGGAAAAGAAATAAAAAATAATAATTCTATTATAAATATATATAATATAAGGAAAGTTTTAGGATTGAGAACTCATTCAAAAAAAACAAAAAAAAGAGGAAGAAAAAAATTACTTAATAATAATAATGTTATTAAAAATTCATATATAAATTTAATTAATGAAAACAATTATAATAATATAAATAATAAAAATGAATTTAATTATGATACAAATAATATTAATAATGAAAATTATAAAAGTAATATGAATATCTATAAAATTAATAAAATGAATAATAATGAATTAAATAAAAATAATATTAATAATAATCCATTATCAGCTTTTAAAAATTTAGATAGTAATGAATCAACTGAAATGAAAACTCCTATGTTTATATCTCAAACTTTAAAACCTATAAAAATTATATCATTATTTGATTATAATTCACCTTGTAAAAATCAAATTAAAAATTATTCTATATCTAAAATTGATAATAATATAAATCCTCAAAAAAATTTAAATATGATTTTTGATAAACTTGATTAAAATTTATTTTTGTATTTTTGGTAAATAATTTGGAAAAATATTTTTATTTATTTATTAATAATAGTTTTATTTATTTATTTCAAATCTTGTTTATTTATTATAAATATTAAACAAATTATTTATTTACTATAAATCTTTCCTTTTAATAATTAATTAATATTTTGAAAAAAAAAATAAATAAAATAAAATGGGAAATATTACAGAATGTAATTGTAAATGTAGAGATAAAAAAAATGAAGATGAAGTAAATTTACCTTCATCACAAAAAATAGAAATAGAACCAATTCCAGAAGAAGAAAATTCAAGTATATCTAAAGAAAATACAAATAAAAAAGATTTAAATACATTATTTAAATCAAGTACTGCATCAAGTAGAAAGATTATTAATCAAGAAAATGATAATAATCATAATATTTCAAAAAATAATAATAATAATGAATCAAATTTTCATAAAAAAAAACAAAAAAATAAAATAGAAACAAAAGTAGATGATAATAATACTTTTAAAAGAACAACAAGTAAAGTAAAAGTTTCAATTAAAGATAATAATATAAAAAAAAAAATAAAAAATCATATTCCAAAAAATAAAAAAAATGAAATTATTTCATCTAAAAAAAATAATGTTAAAAAAAAACATTATCAAAGACCAAAAACTTCAGAAGTAACAAGATTTAATTCAAAATTAAATGATGAATTAATAAATGAAACATTATTAACGAATAGAAAAAAAAATAGAATGATATTAAAAAGTAATCATTCAAAATCACAATTTAAATCTTTTAGTCATTATTTAGAAGAAAATTATGAAAATGATTCTAAAAATAAACATAAATATGATAATTCTGAAGAAGAAAATGAAAATTCATTTTTATCAAATTATTTTAATATTTTTAATTCATCATCTTGTAAAAATTTTTTAAATTCACATCATTTATTTTTAAGAAATTTAACAACTGAATTTAAAATTTATAATTTAATAAATGTTAAATTATTAAATTCTTCAAATGATGAAATTTTATTTCAAAGTGAAATGGATAAAATACTTTTTTCAGGAGAAAAAATAATATCTAAAAAATATATTGAAAGATATTGGACTTGTCATAAAATAGAATTAAGAATTTATACTTCTAAACAAAAATTTATTAATTCTCAAATTCCAATTCATGTTTATAAATTTAATAAAATGAAAAGAGCTTGTTTAGTTGATTTTGATAATAATAGAAAAAGTAATACTTTTGATACTCCTGCTTTTAAAAAAAAACATGATCCTTGTAATTTTATGATTTATTTTAAAAATGAAAGTTTTGAAGTTTTTGGAAGTGAAAATGAAGAATTAATAGAAAAATGGGTTACAATTATTAATTATTTTATCGAAAATTCAATTTAATCAAGGAAAGAAAAAGTAAATTTTTTTTTAATATAAATATTATAAATTAACACGCTATTTTTATTTTATATAAATAGAAAATAGAATATTAGAAATAATTAAAATTATTTTTTTTTTTTTATATTAAAAATAAAAAAAAGATAATAAATGAAATAATGATATAAAAAGATTAAAATAAAAAATGAAAAAGACAAATTTAAAAAAAGAAGACAAAAACTCTACATCATTATTAAAAGGAGTATTAACAGGATTAGTAGGATTTGGTTTAGGAATAGGAGCAAAAATATTATATGATGAATATAAAGATAAAGATAAAAAAAAAACAACAAATGAAGGAAATGAAGTTAATGAAAACGATAAAGAAGATGAAAAAAAAGAAAATGTAATTTTAAAAGAGAAAAAAGAAAATAAAATAGTAGAAGAAAAAGAAACAATTAAAACATCAAATGAAAATTTAATAACAGCAACTGATGATAATGAAGTAATTGAATCTATGATTTGTCCAATTAATCAAACAATAATGAATGATCCTGTTGTAACACCTTATGGAATTACTTATGAAAGAAGTGCTATTGAAGATTGGCTTAAAAAAAATGATACTGATCCTATTGCAAAGAAACATTTAACTAAAGATATGTTAGTTACTAATTATGCTTTAAAATCTGTTATTAAAGATTATATGAAACAGGAATCTAAAAATCAAAAAATAGAAACTATTAAATAATACTTTGTTTTTTTATTATTTTATAAATTAAAATGAAGATAAAAATCATATTTTAAAAAATTTTTTTCCTTTTATAAATAAATATACTTTATAATATATATTAATATAATAGTTATATAAATTTTTTTTTTTATTTATATAAAACCAACATTTATTAATTAATACAACATATTTTTTTTTAAATGAAAATATTTAGTTTCCACTTTTATTTTATAGAAATAATATTGTTATTAATTTTTTTTAGAATATAAAACATTTATAATCATCATTAAATAAAATTGAATCATTTTTTGAAATTTTCATATTATATTTTTTATAATTCTCAACTCTTATAATTTCAACTTTAGAAAAAGTAACATGTTTATTTTTAATTATTTTTTTTGGTTTTTCTATTGGAATTAAATTTGAATTTGTTTTATTTTGATAATTTTTTTCATCTACAAAGTCAAACATATATAATTGATTAATACGAGGAGTAATTTCAATTGAGACATCACAAATATTATTAGACATATATAAAAGTTTTAAATAATTAATTTTTTTCTGATTTAAATATTTTAAAAAACAATATATGTACACAAATGAAACAACAACATCTAATTTAAATAAAAAATTATTAAAATACCCATTTCATGGAGGAGAAAAAAGATTAATAGATAAATTTTTAATAATTGGATATGATTTTCCAACATTTAGAAAAGAATTAATAGCTCAAACTTTAAAAACTGAAAATAATCAAAATAATATTAGTAATTCAATATTATTTCAACAAGATAAAACAACACAAATTCCAATTTATGAATTAGATTTAAACTTATATAGTTTTATATTTAATGAATATCCAATTGTATTAAATGATATTTCTAGTAATTATTCAAAATCATCATTTGATAATGAACAAATAATAGAAATGATATATCCAAAAATACCAAAAAGTTATTTATGTAGAAAAGATAATTTTAAACATGATAAATTTTCAAAAACAAATTGTATTATATTTAATAGTAATCCTCATGAAGGTTTAAATAGTAAAAGATCATTCAATTGTTTAGCTTATAATTTTTATAAAACATTTGAAAAAGAAATTAATAAAGTTAAATATATTTATTTAATACCAATTAGTTTTTGTTTTATTTCAGAATTTCCATTTTATTATTCTTTTTCACTTTTAGCATTTCAAATAAAACATTTATTTGAAAGAGAAATATTAGATATTCCTTTAGAATTAATATTATATAATATGGTTGCCTTTACACCATCACCAATTAATCATGTTGTTACTTTAAATATTGTTCCAATCAAATTTAATTCTGAAGAAAAAAAAATTGAAGATGAATTTGAAATAGTTGGAAATAAAAAAAAAAAATTTGATTTATTAAATACACCTGAAATTACTTTTCCAATACTTTCTGGTTATCCACTTATGCAATATAATTTATTAAAAGTATTATTTACTTATTTGACACCTCAATTAATAATAGAAATTTTCATATGGAGTATATTAGAAAAAGATATATTATTTTTTAGTAAAAATTTAGAACATTTAAATTTATTAATGTATTCATTTATAAATTTAAATTATCCTTTAAATGATGGACAATATTATTGGATTAATGTAAGTGTATCATTTGATACTTTTATTAATGGAAATTCTTCTTTTGTTGGAAAATCTTTTAGTTCAATTTTAGGTATTTGTGATTCTTTTGAATTAGATAAAATTAAAAAAAGTAATAATTTTAAAGAATATATTTGTGTTGATGTTGAAAAAGGACAAATTCATTATTTTTGTAAAAATGATAATTTAAAAAATATGATTAGGAAATTATGTAAAAGTGGTTCAATTTCAAAAAAAGATAAAAATGATTTATATGTTGCAATTAAAAGACTTTATCTTCAATTAGATAAGTTGAAACATATTAATAAAAATGATAATAATTTAAATTTTATAGAATATGATGATAATATTAAACAAAAAAATAAAGAAATTCAAGAAGAATTTTATATTTTTATAATTCAAATATGTTTATATTTTTATAACAATTTAGAATTTTTAACTCCATCTGATAAGATTTATAATAATAATAATATTATAAATAATGGAAGTTTTATAATTCAATTTAATGAAAAAAATAATATAAAAAATTATACTTCTGAAGAAAAAAGTTTCTTAACCCAATTAAAAGAAACAATGAAATTTGATTCTTTTGTTCATGGATTTATTCAATCTTTTGATTCAATTGATTTATATAAAATTCCTTTAACTATACTTGAAGAATTTATAACATTGACTATTCAAAGAAAAAAAAGAAATAATGAAAAAAATAAAGTTTTTAGATATTTAGATTTTATTGATAATTTTTATAAAGCTCATCATAAAAATGATATTAATATAAATTTTAACCAATTTGAAAGTTATTATCATAAAGAAATGGAAAAAAAATTTTTTAGAGATTTATTTGAATTTGAAAAATGGCAATTAAAAAAAAAAAATGTTTTATGTGATAATGGTTTAACAAAAGTGAATTTTTCATATAAATATTTTGAAATAAATCATTGTTTATTAATAAAATATATTCATTATTTAAATAATTTAACAAAAGAAGAAATGTCAATGATATTTCCTCTTTATAATAAAATGATTGAAAATGAAATAGAAACTTTTGATAGAGATACAATAGATAATTTAATTGAAGAAAACATTATAGAGCTTAACATTTTAACTTCAAATGATTTATTATGTAATTGTATAATTTTAATTTTTTCTCTTTCAATTCATTTTTTAAATTTTAATGATGTTCCTTTAGTAAATTCATTTATTCTTTCAATATCAAAACCAAAATTTTTAATTTTAAGAAAATATTATTCATTAATAACAGATATTTTTTATAGATTATTTAAAAAAGCTGAAATTGATAAACAATATAAAAGAAGATTTATATTTTTAAATTTCTATTATCAAATGTTAAATAAAATAAGAGAAAATAAAATAGTACCAAATGAAAATTTATTAAACTTAGTAAAATTATTTGATAAAATGGAATTAGATACAAAATTAAATAATAATGAAAATATTGATGATGAAATTGATGATAATAATGAAATTAAATTTAATTTAGATGATTTTACTCATCCTCAATCATTATATCAATTTGTTAATAATGCTGAAAAATTTAAATTAGGAGATAATATTGATTTCATGTTATTAAAAAATAATAAAATAATAAAATGTAATTTAATTGATAATAATACTTTATTTACAATATTATCTCAATTATCTGAAGATTATAATAAAAATTTAGATAGTAATATTATTGATAAAACATTAATGAATAAATGTATTATTAATACAATTTTTTATGTTGAAAAAAATAAATATTTCGAACAAGAAAAAATAAGTTTTTTAAGTTTATTAATTAGATTATTAGTTGTATTTTTTAACTAAATATTTATTTTAATTAAATAATTATTAAATAATTTAAAAACAATTTATTTTTTTTAAAAATAAAAAAAAACAGTTAAAAAAATAAATTTCTAAATATAAAGATTAAGAATATCTTCTTTAACATTTTCATCTTCTCTAACTTCAACTTTATCATTTCTTTTTTTATAAGCTCCTAAAAATATTCTACTATATCTATTATTTCCTCTATTTCTATTATCAATAATAGGTTGTTCAATTTGATTATCAGAAAAATTAAGAGATTTTTTTTCATCTTCTTTTTCTTCTTCTTCTATTTCTTCTTTTTCAATTGTTATTGGTGGTTTTGATTTAAATTTTGGTTCTTCTTCTTCTTCAACTTCATTTTCATTTTCTAATGATTTTAACATATTATTTTGTTCTATTATATTTTCTTCTTTTTCTATTTTTATTTCATTATCAAATTCTTTTGGAACAACCGGTGCATCAATTTCATCATCAATTTCATATCCTATTTCTCTTCTTATAACATTTCCCATATTTTCTTTTTTGAATTATATTATAATTTATTTAAAAATGATATTTACAAATATTTAACTTCATATAATTCAATTATCATAATTTAATATATATTTAAAAAAAATGAATAAAGAAAAAAAAAATTAAATAAAAAAAAACAAAATGAAAAAAAAATTAAAAAAAATTAAAAAATGGTATTTTTTTTCATAATATAATATATAGATATTATCAAAATCAACAAATAAACTCCCAGGTAAAGCAATTTCAAGAGTTAAAATGCGTATATTAAAAGATAGTACAATTTTAAGTTTAAAAGAATTTAATAAAATAAAACAAGATTCAAAATTCGAACCAAGAATTCATGTCAGTACATCAGCAATTAATATTTTTGATAAAAATAAAATACAAAAAGCTTTAAATCACAAACAAAAAATAATAGATTATGATAAAAATAAACAATTAGAAACATTGAAAAAACTTCAAGATGAAGAATCAATGAAAATATTAGAAAATGAAAATATAATTTCAAAAGAAGATGATTATGTTAAACAAATGGATAAAATGGTATTATATGCTAAAGTTGCAACAATAAGAGATCGTCAAATAATAGATAAGAAAAAAATTGAAGAAATTAACAAAAAAAAAGAAGAGAAATTAGATTTATTAATGGAATTAGAAAGATTAAAAGATTTAAAATATCGTGAAGAAGAAAAAGAAAAATTAATTAAAAAACAAAGAGAAGGTTCTCTTATTTTAAAAGAACAAATTAAAAATATTCAACATGAAAGAGAATTACAAAAAGAATTAATTGAAAAAGAAGGAAAAGAAATGAAGAAATTAATGGAAAAAATATTTGAAGACGAAAAAAAAAAAAAAGAACAAGAAAAAATTAAAAATGAAATTAGAATAAAAGAATTTTTAGAAGCAAATAGAATTTCAATATTAAATAAAGAAAAAAGAAAAAAAGAAGAAAAAGAAGAAGATATAAAAATTTATGAATATAATATTGAAAAAGCAAAAAAAGAAGAAGAAATGTTTCAAGAAAAAAAAAGATTAGAAATTAAAAAAGAATTAGAATTATCAAAATTAAGAGATAAACAATTAAAAATAAATGATAATAAAGAAGAATTAGATTCATTAAGAGCAAAAAGAACTTTTGAAGAAAATGAAAGAAAAATAAGAAAAAAAGAAATGGATGATATGATTAATAAACAAAAAAAAATTAATGAATTAATAAGAGATAATAAAAGACAAATTGAAGCTAAAGAATTAATTTTAGCAGAAGAAGCAATAAAAGAAAAAGAACAATTTAATAATATTATTAATGAACAAATTAAAGAAATTGATAGATTAAATGAAATTGAAAAAAAGAAAAAAGAACAATTTGTTAATCATAGAGAAGAATTAAAAAAACAAATTTTAAATAAACAAGAAAAGGAAAAAATTGATAGAAGAGAAATATTAGAAGAAGGTAGAAAAATTAGACAAAATAATGAAGAATATAAAAAAAATTTAGAAAAAGTTAAAAAACAAAGAATTAATTATTTAAAGTCTTTAAATATTGAAGATAAATATATTGTACCTCTTAGAATTTATAAATTTGGACCTGAGTTAGATAATTAAATCACAAATAATTTATTTTTTTTTTGAATAAAAAAGTTAAAAAATAATTTAATCAAATTTTTATTTATTTTATAAGTTATTTATTTAAATAAAAATAACATTATATAATATTTAAAATAATAATTAATATATATTCACTTCTTTAGTTTTTAATAAAAAAAAACTTTATTAAAAAGTTTTAAAAAATATGTCAAAAGAAGAAGAAACAATAACTTTTTCTGAGCCAATAATATCATATTCACCATCATATATTTATTCTTCAGAAACATCAAAAGGAAAAGACAAACATTCTTCAAATTTAATTTTTACTCCTTTATGGATTAGTAATATGAAGCCTTCTTATTCAGAACAACATCTTCAAAAACCATCAAATCAAAAATTAAGAAAATCTACTTTTTTTCATCAATCAACAGACAGTACTTCTTTTTATAGAGTTAATACAATTTCTGAATTACAAAGATCAAATTTTAATAAAACTAGAAATAAAACTGAAAATGTTTCTAAGAAAAGTGATTTGTCTAAAATTTATGATGAATTAATTGAAAAATTAAAAACTAGTCCTCCTCATATTAAATCAAGTTTTACTAAAGAAACTTATGTCAATAAATATAAATTAGAAGAAAATGATAAAAAAAAAATAAAAAAAAAAATAACTATACCAGAAGAAGTAACAAATGAAATAGAAAAAAATAAAAACAAAGAACATTCTCAAAATATAAAAGATAATAATGATAATAATGTTAATAATAATAATAAAAATATAAAAGATAATAATAATAATAATAATAATAAAAATACAAAAATACCAAAAAATATTATAAATTATGAAGAAAAAGAAAAAAAACAAAATATTCAATCAAATAAATTTAAATTTAATCCAGAAGAAAAAGTTAAAAATTTTACAAATACTGAAAATATAAGTGACTTTTATGAATATACAGAAAGATGTATGGAAATGATATTAGATTTAGATAAATCAAAACAAGTTCAAATAAAAGAAAAAGTAAATTTAAATTTTCCAGAAAACTCAAAAAAAAAAATAGCATTATTTGATTTAGATGAAACATTAGCACATTGTGTGGGTGAAATAAAAGAAGGAAAAAAACCAACAAAACCATATAAACATATAGTAGATGTAATATTACCATCAAGAAAACAAACAAAAATAGGAATTAATATAAGACCAAATTTAGAAGAGACTTTAGAATTAATAAATGAAAAATTTAATATTGTAATTTATACTGCAAGTCATCAATCTTATGCAGATGCTGTTTTAAATTATATGGATCCTCAGAAAAAATATACTAAATATCGTTTATATAGAAATCATTGTGTTCAAGCAAATGTTGATGGACAAAAATTTTATATTAAAGATTTAAGTATTTTTGATAAATATTATGATTTAAAAGATATTGTTATTGTTGATAATTCTGTATTAAGTTTTGCTTATCATTTAAATAATGGTATTCCTATTGTTCCTTATTATGATTCTGAAGAAGATGGTGAATTAACTATTTTAGGTTATTATCTAATTTCTATTTGTGATTATAATGATTTGAGAGAAGCTAATAAAGAACATATTAGAATTGAATTTTATTTAGATAAAGCTAAGAAACAAAGAGAAGAAGAAGAAGAAGAAGATGATGATGTTGAAGATGAAGAAATGAAATTATATCCTATTAAAACTGTAAGAAATAGTATTAATTATGTTAATAATACACATAAAGTTATTGATGATGATAATAATAATATTAAAACTGAAGTTCAAAGAAAAGATGAAAATATAATTCTTGAAAATAAAGTTTCAAAAAAAAATATAAGAGGTTTGAATAAAGGATATGATAGAAGTCAAACTATTATGAATAAGAAAAATTCAAGTTTAAGTCCTGAAAAAAGAATTCCAAAAAGAAAAAAAACTAATATTGGATTAAATATTGTAAATATATGGGAAGGAATAAAAAAAGAAATGAGTACAGTAAACAATTAATTAATATTCAAAAATTAAAAAAAAAACAATATTTTTTAAAACTAGAAAACAAACTTAAAAAAAAAATGATATAATACCAAATTATATAAATGTTACTTTTAATACTATTCCTAAATAATAAAAATGTAGATTTAATCAATAAAATAAATAATAAAAGTGTTTATATATTTTTTGTAAATAATATAAAAATCGCATAAAACATTAATTTAACTTTTTAATTAAATTATAAGCAGACTGTGCAGATTTTCTTCCATAAACAGCACATTCTAAAAGTGAATTTCCACCTAATCTATTACCTCCATGAACTCCTCCAGTCACTTCACCAGCACCAAATAATCCTTTAATAATTTTTCCATTTGTATTATAAATTTCAGTATCATTATTCATTTTAATACCACCCATTGTATAATGTATAGATGGTGTTATTATTCCTGCATAAATTACTTCATTTAAATCAAATTTCATTGGAAAAACTTTTTTACCAAATTCATCTTCTTTACCATTTTCATTTTTATTATAATTTATTATTGTTTCACTTAGTTTATCATATGGTAAATTAAAAGTATTTGCAAATTCTTTAAAATTATTATATTTTTTTAATAATTCTAAATTAATATAATAATAAACATTTGGTCCATATATATCAACACATTTTTGATTAATAATAATAAAAGCTTCATATTGATCAATAGGACTATTAGAATTTTTTTCACAATTATCTAATATTCTCTTTGTTACATAATCTCTAGTTCCTAATTCATTACTAAATCTCATTCCTTTTTGATTAATTAATATACCACCAACACCTCTTAATAATTCAGCAGCTAAAATTTTATTTTTTTCATATCTTTTTTTTAAATTTACAAAAGCAGTAGGATGAACTTGTACTTGATCCATATCAACTAATTGAACACCAATTTTTCTTGCAATTTTCATACCAATTCCTTTACTTTGTGGTCCATTTGTAGTTGGAAAATTCATTAAATGAGGAACAAATTCTTTTAAAAGTGAATCACTTTCAAAATCATGACCAAATCCACCACAAGTTAAAATAACACATTTTGAATAAATTTTAACATTTTTCTTATTAAAACTATCATAATAAACTACACCATTAACTTCATTTTTATCTTTATTATAAATTAATTCAATAACAGTTGAATTAACTTGATATTTAATACTTTTAATATCTTTTATAACATTAAACATACTTGAATCTAAATGATAACCAACTGCAATTTTTTCTGGTCTATGTGTTCTTGCTGCTGAATGTCCACCAAGTAAACCAACATGTGATAAGTCAATACCTAATTTTGTATAATAATTAAAAATATCATGACTATCATTTACTAATGTTGATACTAATTGAGGAATACTTCTACCTTTTCCACTTCGAATTGTATCATTATAAAATAAATTATAAGAATCTTTTATTTTTTCTTTTTCTTGTATTGGAGAATTTAATATATTTATTCCACTTGATGCTTTTATTGAATTTCCACCATATTTTTTTTCTTGTTCTAATAAAAGAATTTTTAATTTACCATTTGATATTAAATTTGCTTCATATGCTGAAGTTAAACCTGCTAAACCTGCTCCTACTATTATTATGTCATATTCTGGTTGTTTAATTGTTTCAGGATTTGAGAAAAAATATTTTTGGAGATTTTGTATGTAGCTTGGCATTAATTCTGGATAGTTTTTTATTATGAAATAATATGAAAATGCTATTAGGATTGATATTATAAATATTAAAATTTGTCCAATTTTCATTCTGAAGATTTTTTATTAAATTATTTTTTTTATATTATAATGATATTTTATACTTTTTGGAGTTTTAAAGTATTTTTTATTACTGTTCTAAAATAAATGGAGAAAATATTATTTATATTTATTTATTTATAAATTTATTTTTAAAAGTATTAAATTAAAATAAATAAATAATTCAAATTTTATTTTATTTTCTAAAAAAAATGAAATGTTTTTCAAAATTTTTAAATTCATTGAAAATCTATTTATTCCAAAAAAAAAATATAATTTAATTTAATTTAATTTTATTCATTTTTTTATTATAATAAACAATTAAAAATTAAAAAACCAAATTATTCAACATAGAAGTAAGACAAGTATTTAAATTATCAGTAACTAAATCCTCAACAGTATTTTCAAGATGATCTCTAGGATTATATTTCCCAACACTATCCAAATAAATATCTTTAGAACTTTTATTAATCTCTCCTTCAATCCACGAAACATATTTTTGACTTAATTTATTAATATCATCAATTTTCTTTAAATTTTCCTCATCTTCTTTTTTAGAACCCTTTAACTTAAATCCAGAATCCCAAAAACTTTTTTTTAAATTTAAAAGCATTTTAGTTTCTAAATCATTTTTTCTATAACCAATAAGAATAGAATAATAAGAAATTTTACTTAATTCCTTTAAAGAGAATCCTTTAGTTCTTTTAACTTCTCCTAAATTACTAGTAGTTTGTCTTTGATCAGTATCACCTAAACTTAAACCCATACCACCATAAGTTCTAAAAGCATCAATAACAACTTTTCCTTTAACACTTTGTATAGGATCTACAACAACAGCCACAGCTCTTGCATTTTGTTGTTCGAAAGTTTTTTGTGTATTAATATCAGTTTGACTAAGCCAACAACCAAAACCAGGATGACTATGATACCATCCAACAACATCTTCACTACGTCCTGTTTGTTTTAACATTTCTACCATTCTAACTTGAAAACCTTCATCTATTGATTCTATTGTTGTTTCTGTTCCACTTTGAGGCATTGAAAATACATCTATACATTTTACTGTGTATTCATCTATTTGAGTTCCTAACATTAATCCCATTACTTCTAAAGGTATTCCTGCTTTACCATGACGTAACATTTTTAGTAAGGATAATGGGGATATGTATATTTGCTCTGATGTGTCGTTCATTGGTTGGTCTATTCCTGATTGACGTTGGGATAAACCACCTGCTGCATTTAGGAGGTTGAAATCCATCATTTTTTTTTTTTTTTTAAATTTTTTTTTTTTTTTAATATTTTTTTTATTTAAATTTTTTTGTAGAAAATGATGAATTTTTATTTTTTTATTTTTTTTTTAATTATTATTTCTAATTAAAAATTATTTAATATTAAATTATTTTTTTATTTTGAGTTTCATCATTTTTATTTTTAGTTTTTCAACATATTTTTAATAAATTATATTGAAGTAAATTGATAATTTATATAATAAAATCTCTTTACTTATTATCTTGATAATTAAATATCCATATTCAATGAAAATTAAAAAATATTTATTTCTAAAAATGAAGTTTACTCAATTATTTATATTAAAGAATTAACTAATATTTATTTTCAATAAAATTAAAACCAATATAATAATTTAAAAAAATTTTAATGAAATTTGTAATAAATGAATAAATCAGAAATTAAATATATTTATTGTGATATATGTGGAAAAGAATGTCATAAAAATTACTTTTCTACTGGATGCAAACATTATTTTTGTGTTAATTGTATAAAAGAGAATTTTCTATATAAATTAACAATATCAAATAAAAACACTAAATTTGAATGTCTTAATTCAAAATGTAAAAATGAATTTTCAAAAGATCAAATAGAAACAATAATTAAAAATGATAAAGAACTTTCACAAATATCATACTGGAATAAAATAGAATCAATACCAAATTCAATCCCTTGTCCATATCCAAATTGTGATTCATATTCAATATTAAATGAAAATATGAATCACGATTCAGAAAAAAAAAGTAATATTGATGAACATTCAATGATAAATTATAAAAATATGAACACATCAATATATGATTATGATATAAAATTAGAAGTAGAACCAATTATTTTAGAATGTAAAAATAAACATAAATTTTGTTCAAATTGTCTTTTACCAGAACACAAGAATAAAAAATGTATTGAAAAGAATAATTTTATACCATCAAGAATATATAAAACACAGGAAGAAATAATTAGAGAACAATATGTTAAAGATAGAGGTTGTTTTGGAGGAAGAAAATGTAGCTATATACTTGATGGTTGTTGTTTAGAAAATTGTTTTTATCAATGGAGTAAATTACCTTATTTTAGAGATATGTATGATTGTTGCGAAACAGAACATGCTTTTATACAAATTTTAATTAAATTATTAGTTTTTCCTTTTGTTTTATGTGGTTGTTTAATTTTGACAAGTATACTTTTTATTTTTCCGAATTTTTTAATTATTCCTTTTATTACTTCTTATTTAGGAAAAAAAATTAGAAGCAAAAATTCTGTTTTAGTATATGGATTAACCATTTTTTTTATTACTATTCCTTTTATTGCTTATATTATTTTTATTTTGATTATTGGGATTATTGTTTCTTGCTTTTTTATAGATGGATTATATATTGATGATTTTCCTGTTCTTTTTCTTTATTGTCATTTTGTTTTAATTTGCTTTGGAGGAAATGGTTTAATTGAAGATGATGATTAATTAAATAAAATTATTGATTTATATTTATTTAGTTTTTTAAATGTGATCTAAATATATTAAATGAAAAATTTAAATTATTATTCTTTACTCCTTTATAAATATCCTTTGGATATAATATTATTTTATTTAATGATGTATTTTCCCATTTTATTTTCCTAAATAATTTTTTATTCATTCTTTATAAAAAATTATTAATAACTTCCCAAATAGCACCAGCATGCATAACAATTAATATTTTTTTAAAATCTTTATTATTTATATTTTAATAGTTAATTCTCCTTTTTTAATCATAGTAGTTAAAACATTTTCTTCAATTTCATCTTTATTTCTATTAATATCTAAATAATTATCTTTTTTTACACTATTATTGTAATTATTATCTAAATATTTTAAACCATTTTAAAATAAAAAACTTATAATTTAAATTTTAAATTAATTATTTATTCAATTTAAAAAAATGAATAAATATACTTTTGGTAAATATAAAGGGAATGATAATTCATTATTAGTCCAAAGTTTATCAAATGAATTATCAATGATAAAAGAAAAATTAAAAATAAGTCAAAGTCAATTAAATAATTTAACAATTCAATATCAGAAAGCAATAAAACAAAATCATATATTAAAAGAGACAAATTTAGATTTAGCCAAAAAAATTCAAACAAATAATGATGATGATGAAATTTATGAAATAATGGATAATTTAAGGAAACAAAATAAAAAATTAAATCAGAAATTATTAATTGCTGAAGATAAACAAAAACAAATAAAAATTGAAAAAGAAGAATTAATTCAAGAAAATAATAAATTAAAAGAAGAAATTCAATCTTTAAAAAATGAATTAGAAAAATTAAAAGAAATTAATCCTAATAAAAAAATTAAAACAAGACATATATATAATAAAACTGAAAATATAGAATTAGAAAAAATATTAGAAAGAACAAATTTATTATCAAATGAAAGTGATGATAATTTATCAAAAAAAACAAATATAAATTCATTTTTATCAGATAGAAATAATACGTCTAAAAATATTGATAAAACAATAAATGAAATAAAGGACCAATTAAAATTAACAAAAAAAATAAAAGAACAAAAAAATCCAATATTAATTAATTATAATAATGAAATTACTGATAATTTTATCACTTCAAGAAGTATTTCAGAAATCACAAATGATCAAATAATTAAAAGTCATTATATAAGAAATAATACAGATGAAAAAAATAAAAGTTTTGAAAATATAAAATATGATGAAAAAACTTTATTTAGTAATGCAATAAAAAATATTCATAAAAAAGAAGATAAAATAAATTCATTTAGAGCAAACTCTTTTAATTTATATTCAAAAAAACAAATTCTGAATAATCTAATAACTTTAAAAAAAGAAAAAAAATTATTTGAAGGAAAATTAAAAACTGAAAATTTAAATGATAATACTAGAATTAATTGTTTATTAAAGGATTTTTCAAATAATAATATAAATAATAAAACAATATTAGAAAAAAAAATTTCATTAGAATCACTTCATAAAACCTTAATTTCTGAAAAAAATAATCAAAGAAAATATTTGACTTCAGATAATTCAATTGATAAATATCAAATGAATATAAAATCAAATAAAAGAAAAGAAAATATAAGATCATTTTCTATTCATAATTATAATAATACAAATAATAAGGATATAAATATTGGTTTATATAGATTTGATCATAAAGAAAATAAAATAATAAGTTTTAATTTTATATCTCACAAATTTGAATTTATAAATTATTTAAAAGAAAAAAATTTTTCTTTTTTAAAAAATATTTCAATAGAAAAAATATTAATTTATTCAATTAATTCTTTAATATTTTTTTTAACTACAAATTTTATTGAAGAACAAAATGAATTTTTTTATTATAATATAATAAATGAATCATTTGAAAAATTAGAAAATCCAAAATCATTTCATATAAAATCAGCATTAATATCATATTTTTCAAATTGTAATAATATTATTTGTTTTTCAGGTTCTAATACAATAAGTGTAGAAGTATTTAATTTATCAAAAAAAAATTGGTCATATTTACCTTATTTAGATAATCCGTATTCAGATTCATCTTTATTAATTGTTGATGATAGTAAATTATTTTGTTTTTTTGGTTATGATTATGTGAATAATTCTTTTAATAAAAACATTTTATGGATTGATTTAAAAAATATTATTAAATGGAATAAAATAAATATTAATTTAGAAATTAAAAATCAATTTGTTTTCAAACCAAAAAATATTAATAATAAACAAGAAAATGTCTTTTTAATTTTAGGAGGTGTTTTTTCTGATAATATTCCAAATTCTGATATGATACAATTAATAATTAAAAAAAATAATAATTGTGAAATTTATAGTAATTATAATATTGGAAATTCATATAATGAACCTTTTCTATTCTATAATACTTTTATTGACTTTTTTGATATTGAAAAGCAAATTTTATATAAATGTGGTTTTGATCAAAATGATAATGTTCATATTATTGATACAACAAATATAAAACATCATATTTATGATTGTAATGGAAATAATAATAAAATATAAAAAAAATATTATTTATTATATTTATATAATCTAATATAATAAATATAATATTTTTTATTAAATTAAATTATTAAATAAAAAAATATAAGACAAAAAAAATTAGAATAAAATACATCCAACTGTATTTCCAATATTGCAACAAACTGTTTTGTTTTTATTATGAAGATCAATAGTTAAATCTCCAGTATCAATATTTTTTTCAGAAAAAGAATTTTTAATTTCAAAATCTTCATAATAATTACATAAATCATTTAATTTATAAAATTTATCTTTTAATTCATTATAAATAGGTTTATTTATTTTTTCAGCAAAAATAACAAAATTTTTAAAAAAAAATACCATTCCATTAACAATTTTAGCATAAAGTGTTCCTACATTAATATCTCCTTTTTGAATAATCATTTGTAATTTTTCACAATTTTCATTTATATCTTTTGATAAAATTAATCTAAATAAACCTTTAAATTTATGAGCATAAAATCTTACTTGAATAAAGTCTCTCGTTAAATAACTTTTTCTAAACATTATAAAATCAGTAATGAATGTTGTTTGTATAAAACTTTCAAAATTTCTTTCTGCGAAATTATCAAAATCAAAACCATAATTATCAATTGCTTCATTAAAATCATATAAATCCCCATTTTTTAAAAGTTCAGGTTCAATTCCTTCAACCATTTTAAAATCAATTTATTTTTTATACATTAAAATAATAAATTTAAAAAATAAAAATATATATAAATATAGTAAAAATAACTATTTAAATAGTATTATTTATATTAATATGATAAAATAGAAAATATGTTAAATATTCATTTATAAAATTGCTTAATTCTCAAATTAATTTAATTATAAAACACATAATTAAATAATTTGAGTAATTTATATCAATCTTATCTTACTTTAACATAATTAAATATACATCATAAAATGAAATCTAGAATTAAAAAATTCATCAAAAAATATAAATATAAAAAATATGATAAAATATTCATAATAAAACCATATAAATTTAATATGAGCCATAAAAAATCAAATAGAAAATTCAATAATAAAACTTGAAAAAATATCAATTCCAATTATTAAAACTATTTTTCATTTTTTTAATTCTTTCGATTTCTTCAGGAGAATAATAAAAATTAGTCTTTGCTTTATTTCCATGATTTTGAATAGCAACAATATCATAAGAACTTGCAGCTTCTTCTTCATTTTTATAATTCCCAATATATCTTTTTTTCTTATTTATCATTATTAAAACTTGCCATTGATTTCCATTTTTTGATACTCCTCTATATTTACTTCCTCTTTGTCCTCTATTTCTATTTTCTATTTCTTTTTCATTATTTTCTATTTCATTTTCATTTATATTTTGAATTGGTTTTATTTCATTTAATATTAAATTTTGAGGAAATTGATTTATTGAATTAAAATCACCTTGACAATAAACTACCTTTTTATTTTTGACTGTTCTTATTATTTTTTCTTTTTGAGGATTTTTTATTATTATTTCTTTTTCATTTTTTTTATCATTTGGTTTATTTGATTTTGAATAAATATTATTTATATCTGTATAATAATTATAAATATTTGAATGTAGCAATAAATATGGTTGTTCATTTCTTTTTCGATTTAATAAATTTATTTGGAAATTTAAAAAATTTAATTTATCTGATATTTCATTTGTAAATTTATGACTTTTATTAATATATTTTTCAAAGTCTAAATTTATTTCTGAATGCAATTTCCTATTTTAAAAATTTAAAATTTTTTATTTACATCAGTTCTGAAAAATTTTGTTGTGACATTTTTATAATTATCTTTTTTTTTTCTTTAGATTTATTATTAAAACATTTTAAACAATTATATATATAATTTTTAATTATTACAATATTTTGTAAATTACAAAAATTTAAAAATAAAAACAAAAAACAATTCAAAAAAAATAAATGTAAATATAAAGAAAACAATGTTAAAATAAAATAATTATGAAGACGATAAAAATTAAAAGGATTAATATTTAATAAATTAGAATTAACTATGAAAAAGAAGTTTAAAAATTATTTTTATAAAAAAGAATCTAAAAGAAGATAAATAAATGATTATTAATTGTTAATAAATAAGTTATATTTTTATTCTTATATTAAATAATATTTGATGTTAATGAAAAATACAAATTATAATTTACCATTTATTTTTTCAAATTATTATGGAAAAAGAAATCTTTTGATAAAAAGAAAAAAACAAAATTTATTAGATAAATTTAATTCAATAAATGATACAAATTATTTTTCAGGAAATAATAAAAATATAAATAAAACTAATGAAATAAATTTTTTTTCAAGAAATTTATTCAAAATATATAATATAAAAAATTTTAAAAAATCCTTCGAACCAAAAAAAAATACACAAATCTTAGATGATAATGAAGATATTTTAAAAAAAATACTTTATCATTTAGATAATAAAAATAAGTCAATAAAACAAAAGAAGAAAATATTCAAAAGTAAATTTAGTGATTTTATTTTACATAAATCTCAAAGTAGTAGAAATTTTAAAAAAGATTCAATTTTTTTAAAATCACCTAAAAAAAAAATAAGTTATAGTATATTTTGTTTATCTCCTAAATTAAGTAGTATTATTAATCGAGTGAATTTACAAAATAAAGAACTTGATGAATTTGAAAGTGAAATAAAAAGAAATTTTTATAATAAAAATATAAAATATGAAAAACCAATTATTAATTTGAAAAAAAAATTTTCAATGCCAAATCTTAATTTTTTAGATTTGAATACAGAAAAATTAATTCATAAATATAAACAAAAATTTAAAAAAGAAAAAAGCTTTTTTAAAATATTAAAAGAAAGAGTAAATAGTTTTGATAATGAAAAGAAAATTAACAAACTATCTTTTTCTAAAAATGATTTAATATAAAAATTACTGAAGATTTAATCTGAGTTAAAAAAATTATTTATAAATAAAAATAATATTGTATTTTGAAAATACTATTATAAATAAATTTGAAAAATTTTAAATTTAATTTTTTATAATTTAAATTAAATTAATTAATGATTGAAAATATTGATGAAAATTCCAATTTTAGTTTTGTTAAAGAAATTAATGATGATTTTAAAAAAATTTCTCAAGTACTTCACTCATCAAATAATAATTTTCCAAATAATAAAATTGAATTAATTGATAATATTATAAAAAATATTAATTTATCTTTATTAAATTTCTTAAAGATTCATTCAAATTTATATGAACAATTAATTCAAAAAACAGAAATGCAATTAAGATTTCATATTAAAAATGAATATATGTTAAAATTACAAAAAGATGCATTAGAACATAAAATTAAAAATTTATTAATAAGAGATGAAGAATATGAAAAATTAAAACAATTAACGAATGTTATTGTTGAAAATGGTCATTTTATTTTAAATGATAGGAAAGAAAATGAAATCATAATTTTAAAAGCAGAAAATTCTAATTTAAAAAAAGCAATAAATAAATTTGAAAAAGAAATAGAAAAAAAAAATAGAAGAGAAAAAGAATTGAAAAATGAAATTCAAATAATAATAGAAACATATGATAAAAAATTAAATGAATTAAAAAAAAATTTAACACCAACAAAAAAAACAAAACACTCAAATTCAAGTATAAATATAAATGATATTAGTTCAAATATTAAATTAAATAGAAACAATTCTTCAAATAAAGTAAAACAATTAAATAATTCAATAAATAGTTTAAATCATTCAAAATCAAATAATATAAATATATATTTAAATAATAGTCCAACTATAATTGATAATATTAAAAATCCAATTAAAATAACAACTCCATATAATTACAAATTACAAAATATAAAAGAACCATATAAAGAAATTCAAAATAATTTTAAAAATAAACATAGAAGATATAAATCTGAATTTTATATTAATAAATTAAAAGAATTTAATAATAATAGTTTTAAAAATATCTTATCTCCTATGAAAAAATTAATTGAAACTTCTTCAACAACAAATTCAAAAGGTAAAGTTTCAAATTTAAAATATTCTAGTAATATTAAAAGTAATAGAAATAGTCAAAAAAATTTTTCAAATTCTAAATTAAAATCTTTTAAAGGAGAATCTCAAATAAATAATCTCTTATTAAATACTAAATCAATGATTAATAACTTTATTACTTATAGAAATCCAAATGTTAATAACTTAAGTTTAAGTGGTTCAAATTTTCTAAATTATAAATCTCACTATTAAAATAATTTTTATACTATTTTTTATAAATTAAATTGAATTATATATTTAATTTTTCCACTTAAAAAAATTTATAGAATTTTAATCATTTAATTAATTTAAATATATCAATAATTTTAAAATGGGAAATTCAAATCATAAACAAAATACAGTAAATGGATTTAGAAATAATTTTTCAAATATGTCATTTAACTTAAATAATGATTCAATTTTAATTTCTTTTTATTCAAATGTCGTAAATAAAGTTTTAACAGATAGCATTAATAAAACAACAAATTTAAATTTATTTTATCCTAATTCAATTGTGAATGATATTAATTATTCTCAATTAAAACAACAAGTTAAATTTAACCAAATGATAGGAGATGTTTTAGATTACAATACTCAAATGAATATGGAAAATAAATATACATCAGAAGAAGAAACTTTATTTAATAATATAATAAATAATCAAAATAATCAAAATTTTGATTCAATAATATATCAAAAGAAAATAAATATCAACAACAAAAAAAATATTAATCATATTGAAAATAATGAACCTTTATTTAATTCAATAAATAATATTTCTAGTATTCATGGAAGTTGTAAAGACTCAAAATATGAAAGTGAAATTGAATTTTCACAAACATTAACTAATATATCAAAACCTAGTTTTTATTCTAATCAAAATAAACAAGATAAAATGATTCAAACAGGAAATAAAAAAGATTTTTTTCAAATTTCTTCTTCAAAAGAAAAACAAAATAATAGTTTAATAAAGAAAGAAGCAGAAAATAATTCATTTGTTAATGAATTAAATAATTATTTATTTCCTGATAATAATATTAAAAAACAAATTATTAATCCTAATCAAATCTACAAAAAATCAATTTCTCCAAATCAGAAAAATATAATAATTAAAAACTCATTAAATCAAATTAATGAGCAATCAAAAGATATAAATTCAAAAGAAAAAGATAAATTGATAAATAAGAATTTAATTATGAAAAGAAGTAAAAATAATATAATTCCAAATCAAAACTTAATATTATCTCCTTTAAGGGATTCTAATAATGAAATAAATAAATCTATTAATTTATCTAAAAATTTTTATGATAATTCAGAATCAAATAATAATTCTAATAATCATCAAATTATAACAAAATTAAAAAAAAATAATAATACTACTGAATTAAATTCTTATGTAGAAATAATGAAAATAAAAAAAAGACATTTAGATAAAAGAAAACATTTTTTAATTAAAGATAATTTTAATAATAATAATACTTTTAATAGAATTAAAAAGAAAAATAAAACTACAAGTCAAAATTGTTCTTTTGATAATATAAATAAAAGTGTTGAAATAAGTAAATATGAAACAAATAGAGAAAAAAGTTTTACACCTTTAAAAAAAGAAATTAATTATTTAGAAGAAAAATATAGTTCAAATTTATTTAAAAATTTTTTACAAAATGATAAAGTGAAAGATAATAAAGATAATAAAAATGTGATAAAAGTAAATGAAAAAAAAACACAATTAATACAAAATTCAAAAAATAAAATAAAAGAAAACCCTCAATTAAATTATAATGAAAAAAATGAATTAAAAAAAAAAATTATTAATAATAAAATAAAGAATTTACATTCTATTCAAACAAATAATAATAATAATTCAAATACTTCAAATATTAAAAAATCAAATAATGAAATATTAAAAAATAATAATAAAATAATAGAATATAATCAAAACAATAAAAGCTATTTAATAAATGGAAGTTTTCATATATCCTTAGATTCACAAGATGAAACAGAGGATAAAATAAAAAGAAATATACCTATAAATAATATACCATATTCAAATTTAAGTGAAAATTCTAATAATACTTCAAAATTTAATATAAACCCTCAAAATCAAATTTCATATTCAATGATAGATTGTACATCATTTGGTAATTTTAAAATTAATACATTCAATAATGAAAATACAAATAATAATAATAATAATAATACTAATTTAGATTCAAATAATTATATAAATAAAAACTATAACTTAAATAATAAAGAAGAAAAAAAAAAAAATATTAATAATATAAATAACTTAATATGTAATAGAGAATCTGGAAATTTAAAAATTACATCAAGTTTTGATGAAAGAATATCAAATAGTTTAAATGCTTTTGCTTCTGAAAATAAATTTCAATCAAATACATTAAGAGAACTTTATGCTAATTATAAAGAAAGAAATGGAAATATTAAAAATGATAATTCAAATTATTTACTTGCTATTAAAGAAGAAAATAATTTAGAAAAATCAATTTCTACTCATCAAAATAATATTTCTTTTCATAGTAGAACTTCCAAAAATAATATTAATAATAATAAAAATGTTATTAATTTTACTAATAGTAATGAATATAAAAATGATAAAAAATTGAATGATGATGAAAAGGAAGAATTTCAAATTACTTCGAAAATAAGAGAAAGTGAATTCAATGATATTGATTTTTAAATATCAATGATATAATTAACTTATTGTTTTTAAAAATTTATTTTTAATTTATTTGGAATTTATTGTATTATAAAAAAATTTAAGTCAATTACATCTTATTAACCAATTATAAAAATATTATTATTTAAAAAATTTAATTAATTATTTATAATTTTAACTATTATATTTGATATTCAATAATTAATTGATTTATTATTTTATTCTATTCCATTTTTAATGATAATTTTAGGCACATTTATTTATATTTTATAATTTATATAATTTACTAAATAAATTTAATTAAATAATTAAATTAACTTTTATATATTTATGATTAATCATTAATAATATATTATTTAAAAAAATACATTATGATTATATATTATATGTTTCACAATTGTTGACATTTATATTTAAATAAAACATATTCTTACAGTTTTATGAGTAACTTAAATTAAAAAATCAAACAAATAGGATTTTTACAAGGACAAGCTCTATTTGTTTTATTAATATCTGGAATGCTTTCATATTCATTATAAGTCATTTTTAAATTATAATCTTTAAATGATTCAACATTAACTATTGAAATAAATGGATTATCTAAAGTAACTTTTTTTATTTTTTTTGAAATATTTTTACCAAAAGTTGTTTTACTTATTCTTCTTTTATTTGGTCCTAATAAAGGATTAAATTGAAATCTAACTTCATTTTTTAAATTATTTGAAGATACATCTTCCATATTTTCATCATATGTCATTTTTTCATTTTTTGATTTAATTATTTGTGTATGACTTAATAAACGTTTATTATTATTTGGAGATTTTATTTCTTTTTGATTATTATTATTATAATCATTTATTGTTATAGTATCATCTAACATTATAGTAATTTATTTCATTTATTTTTTATTTTGAAATATATTTAGTTAGGTTTTTTAACCATTATTTTTAATTGTTTAAACTTATTTTAATTTTATTAAAAAGAATTTTATACTGTTTTATATATATTGTATTTAATAAACCTTTTAAATATTTTTTAAAAATAAAAAACAAAGGAAAAATAATTTTGTTTTAATATAAAAAATTTTAAGAAAAATAATTTTTAAAATTAAAAAAATAATCTAAAAAATTATATAATAAAAATGTCAAAATATCAATCAAAAAATACATTAAATATACAAAATAAGTTAGAAAATATAGAGCAATCAAAAACTAGAATAATAACAAAAAACTTAGTATATGTAATAGGATTAAGTCAAAATATTTCTAAAAAAGAATTATTATTAAAAAATGAATATTTTGGTCAATATGGTAGAATAATAAAATTAGTAATAAATAAAAAAAAAGCATATAATTTAAATAATCCAAATGGACCAAGTTATTCAGCATATATTACATATTCAAAACCTAATGAAGCATCAATTGCAATTTTAGCTTTAGATAATATAATAATTGATAATCATTTAATTAGAGCAAGTTTTGGTACAACAAAATATTGTCAATATTATTTAAAAGGAGAAGAATGTAATAGTAAAGATTGTTTATATCTTCATCATAAAGCTTGTGATAATGATATTATTAAAAGAGAAGATTTGAATTATAATAAAAATATTTTTTATGAACAACAACTTTTTGCTATTAAAATTGCTGATATTTATAATCCTGAAGTTAAAAATAATTTAATGAAAATAAGTAAAATGAAAAATACTATTTTTCCTTCTCCTAATCTTATATATCAAAATCATATTGTTATTGAAAATGAAAAATATTTAAATATTTATAAAAATAAAAAAAGTTTAAAAATTAATTGTTCTAATATAAAAGGAGTTAAAAATAATGAAATAAAAGCAAAAAATAATATTATAAAAAAAATTTTTTATGAAGATTCAAAAGAAAAAAAATCATATAGTGAAAATAAACAAAATAGTAATGCAAAAAATAAAAGAAATAATAATATCAAATTAAAAATGGAATCAATTACAAATAGTAAAGATGAGATTACATGTACAAGTAGTACAAGTGATGAAAAAGATAAAATAATTATGTTATTTCAAAATAATGAAAAATCAAGATTTGATTTTGTTAATAATAATAATGAAGAAAATATTATAATACCTAAAATATATAATGATATTATTAATGAGAAATATAAAATAAAAAATATTGAACATTATTTTAAAAATCCTAATTTAATACTATTTAATAATACAAAAATTCAAAATGATATTCAAAAAGATACTGAATTATTTAATTATTTAATAAATGAAAATAATAAATTTGAAAAAGATGAATTTGAAATTGATTTTGAAAACATAAATAATTTCATTTTAGAACAGACATCAAAAGTATAAAATATTAATATAAATAAATAATAAATAAATAAATTCAAAATTATTTATATAAAAAACATATATTCCTTTTAAAATAATTATTTAAATAAATATTATTTCTTATTTAACTTCAATGAAAAATATTTCAACGAAAATAAATTTTTTTGATTTTCTAATGAAACATGTAATAATTACATTAATTAAAAATTAAAATTAGGGAATTAGAATGCCAGAAATAACTAAAAGATTTACTTTTTTTTCTGATAATCCTCAAGTTTTTGTTTATAATTTAAGTGATTATTTAAAATATGAAATAGCTAAAAGTAAAATAAAATCAAGAAGTAATTATTATTATTTTATTTTTTTGATATTTTTAGTTCTTGCTGATAATATTTTTACAATGTTTATTCAAAATGATAATTTGAAAATTTTAAAAAATATGAACAATTTATTACAAATTTATGAAAGAAATTTAAAAAAAATAAAACTAAAATATTTTTACAAATATAAAATTGCAATTGTAGTTATTAAAAAAAATATTAAACAAACTTTCTTTTTTACTTTAAATAAACAAAGCATACATAACAAATTATATGATTTAAAAAAAAAAGAAAAACAAAAAAATGAATTAACGAAAAAAAAAAATAAAGAAGAAAATAAACAATATTTAATTATACCTAAATTAGAATCAAAACTAAATCATATCCAAAATTATCACATAAATAATCCAATACTAACAATTAGAAATTTTTTAGAAAAAAATAAATTTTTTAGAGAAGAAAGTAAACTACAATCAAGTCAATTTTCACCAATAACAGAGTTGTTAAAAGGAAATAATCAACAGAAAAAAAAGAATAAAAAAATAATAATTGATAATCAAAAATTGAATGATAATAATATAAAAAAAATATTTACATTAAATATTCCAAATTATTTAAATAAAAAGAATAAAAAAGTTTTAAAAGATAAAAATCAATTTAGAAAAATACAAAGTTCAAGTAATGTTAATTCTAATATATTAAAAGAAAAAAGAACAAATAATCCATCTAATTTAACAACTATATCAGGAAATTTATCTTTATTATTTACATCAAGATTAAAAAAAGAAAGGAAAAATTTAGATGATAAAAAAGAAAAAAAATTGAAAAAAAAAAAAAATTCTCAAATTAATATTTCTTGTTCAACAATAACAAATGATAAAGGAACAAATTATTTAACTGGAAGTAGAACTGAACATTTAAGTACATTAAACTTTGAAGAAAAAAATAAAAATGATAAAAGAAAAAGTTATTCTAATGATTATAATGAAAATATCAAAACTAGAAAAATTCCTTATTCTTTTTCATCAAGACCAATTAATAATAATTATAGTTCATCAAATAAGGTAAATTATTATTTTTCTTCAATGCATGAAATTTCATATGAGAAATTTAACATTAATAGAAATAATTTATTAAATAATTATTTAGAAAATGATGATTTTTCTAAAAGATTAAGTTTACAAAATACAAAAAGTAAAACTGCAACTATAATAATAGAAGGAATTAATACAATAAATTCAACAATTAAAAATAATTCTAATTGTCAAACAATAAAAAAACATAATAATAATGATTTAGAAATTGTTTCTAATATAGTAAGAGAAAATATAATTAATAAAAAAAATGAAAATTATAATAATATAAATCAATCAAATAATACTGAGAGAAAAAATTCAAATAATATTTCTCTTCAAACAATTTCTGATTCTAAATTACTAGATCTTGCTAGTCAATATGTTAAAACGGATGAATCATTAGAAAGATTTAGATTATTAACTAAAATAGAAAATAAGAAATTAAATCAACAAAAAGGAACTTTAAAAATTAATAAAAGGACAAAATCTCCTTTATATTAGTTATATATTTTTTCTAAAAAAAGATTAAGTTTACTATTCAAAATAGTAATTTTTAAGGAAGAGAAAGAATTATAAATATAAAAACAACAATTAATTATTTATTTATTTATATATATGTAAGTAATATAAAAAAATATAAAAAAAAGACAAAAATAATAAATAAAAAATTAAAAAAAAATTATTTTTACCAATGAAAGCAAATCTTTAAAACAATTAACAAAAAATATTGTAAAAAATGAATAAAAATTTCAATTATAATTAATAGAGCAATTTAAAAAATAAATATTTACTTTCATCAAATTCAATATCTTAAATTAATGTCACATAATAATTTAAATTATTATTCAAAATTAATCATTAAAAATACTAAATTTAAAAAAGAAAATTTTAGTTTATTTTAACAAATATATAATATTAATTTATATATTATAATATAAAATCTTCTAAATTATCGAAATCATCAATCGGTTTTTTATTAGTTTCTTTTTTATTATTTTTAGAAAATTCAGAAACAATATCATCTTGTAATAAAGCATTAAAAGCTTCTTCTTTTACTTTATCTCTTATTAAAGGTCCTTCTTTTTGAATAACTTCTTCTTGATTCATTCTTCTTTTAAACATTTTAGTAAATTCATCTTCTTCTTTTTCTAATTCAATATTTTCTTTACTAAAATTATGTTCACTTAATTTTTTATTTAAATTTTCATCTTCAATATTATTTCCTTCATTTTTAATTGATGATATTCCAGAAGTATTTAAAATATTATCTTCATTATTTTTTTGTTTTTCTATTTTTTTATCTTTATTTATTGTTTTTATTGGTTCTTCTATTAAATTTTTATCATCTTGTTCTTCTTTTTCTATATAAAAGTTTTCTTCTTGTTCATTTTGATTTTCTATTTTTGGATTTTCAATTTTTTCTTGGTAATTTTTTCTTATTATATTTGATGGTAATTCTTCTTTTTCTAAAAACATTTCTACATTTTTATTATCATCTAATTCTAAATCTTTTAAATTATTTTCTTCTTTTTCTTCTTTATTATCATTATTAATTTCATTTTCTTCTAAATTATCATTATTATTTTCATTTTCTAAATCAAAGTTATTTTCTAATTTACTTTCTTTTTTATTTTTATCAAATTTATTTTGAATTTCTTTATTTAATTCTACATTATTTTTTGTATTTTCTATTTCATTTTCATTTTCTTCTTTAATTTCTTCAAATTTCTTTTGTTTTTCTATTTCATTTTCTTTTTCTTTTTCAGTATTTATTGTTGGATTTGTAATATTTTTTTCATTATTTATTAATGAAATTGGAATGTCTTTTTTTTCATTTTTTACTAAATCATTTAATTTAAAATTAAAATTTGGTTTTCTTCCTTTACCAATTTGAACAGGAGGTAATACTCCTTTTCTTTCAATTATATTATTATAATTAATTAAATCATTTTTAATAAATTTTTCTTCTTTTTTATTTTTATTAATTAAAATATATTCTTTTTTATCATTTAATATAGGACTTTTATTAATATTTTCAATTGGTTTTTTATTTTCATAATTATTAATATTTTGATTAATATTTTCAATTGGTTTTTTATTTTCAAAATTATATTTATTATAATAATTATTATTTTTGTTATTATTAATATTATCATTTTGAATAACTTTATTATTCAAATCAATATTATAATTATTTAAATTATTATTTTGAATAATAACTTTTTTTTCTTCTTTCTTAATATTATTATTTCTTTCTTCTTGTAATCTTCTATAATTTTCTTCTTGTAATAATCTCATTTTTTCTTGTTCAATTTCATTTTGTTTTTTAAGTAATTCTCTCACTTTTTTTTCTTCTTCTTTTGCTTTTAATTCTTCATTTTGCATTTGAATAATTGGTTCATAAATTTCATTAATTTTAACTTTTAATTTTTCATTTTTTGAACTTTCCATTTTTAAATCTTTTAAAGTATCTAATTTTTCTTTTTCTTTTTCAAAAATAATTTTTTCTTTTTTAGAAATCGCATTTTCATATCTTGATTTATTTGTACCAAAAGCACTTTCTAAAATTTGTAATTTTTTTTCTAAATTTTCTTTAAGTTTTTTCTTTTCTTTTTCTTCTTTTTCAGTATTATCAACTTTTTTAAATTCAGTTATATTATACATATCTTTTGCTAATTCTTCAATTCTTTTTTTAAAATTTTTTAATTCTTCTAATTTTGCATCATAATCTTTTTGTCTTTGTTTATTTTTTTCTATATTATTTACAACTTTATCATAATCTTTTTTTAATTTTTCATATTCATTTTCAAATCTTTTTAATTGAATTTGTCTTGTATTTGGATTTTTCAATTGTCTTTCAAATCTATATTCATTTATTTTTTGTAATTGTTTTAAATTATGATTTTCTTTTTCATAGAAAATAATATCATTTGTAATTTTTCTTTTTTCAATCTCTAATTTTTCTTCTAATTCAGGATTTTTAAATTTTTTTATTTTATTTTGTAATTTATTATATTCATTTTCATATCTATTAATAATTTTTTCATTATTTATAGAAGGATCTGAAATTTGTTCATTTTCTTTTATTGAATTATTATTATTATATTTTGATTTAATATTTAATTTTGTTCCATCTGTTATTAAATTTGTTATTTTATTTAATTGAGAAAATAATGAAAACATTTTTGCATTTTCTCTACTTAAATCAAATTCATTAGTTATATTTGATTGTATTATCTTATCAATATCATTTTTTATTTTTAAATATAATATTTCTGCCTTATCATAATTTGATAATAATTTTCTATTTGGATTTAATGATTTTTTATTCATAGAATAATTTGATTTATAATAATTTGTATTATTTGAGTTATTTTTTTTTTTAATTGTTGATGCTAAACTTGGATTTTTACTTAAATTTTTTTTAGAAATTGTATCATCATTTGTATCAATTCCAGTTTCAACTTTTTCAGTTTTTTTATTTTTTAATACATTTGTTCCTGTTATAAATGTTCCTTCATCTTCAAAATCATTATATTTATTTACATCATCATCTTGATTATTATTATTATCTTCAATAATATTTTCATTATTTTCTTTATTTTCATTTGATTTATTTGAAATATTATCATTTGAATTATTAAAAATATTATCATCTTCTTTTTTATCATTTAAATCTATATTTTCATTATCATTATTATTAACAAAATCATTATTATCATAATTAAATTCATCATCAACTTCATTTGATTTATTTAAATTATTATCATCTTCATTATTATCAATTAAATCAACTTTTTCTACATTATTATCATAATTAATTTGGTCTACAACTTCATTTGAATCATTTAATTTATTATCTTCTTCTTTTTTTTCATTTAAATTAAAAGTATCATTATTATCATTAATAGGAACATTATCAATATTTTCATCATTCATTTCTTTTTCATTATCTAAATCATCAAAAATACTTGATTTTTGTTTTTTACTATTAAAATAAGATCCAAAATCTTTTTTTGTTGGTTCATTTGAATCTAATAAATCATCAAATTTTTTTTTTTCATCATCTGATTCTAATAAATCAACTATATCATCATTATCTGTTTTTGGTTTAGTATCATTTTTTTTTGTATCAATTTCAACATCATCAAAATAATATAATTTATCATTTTCTTTATCATTATGATTAATTATATTATTTTTAGTATTTTCTTCTTTATCTTTTGTATGAATATTATCTTCACCATAATCTAAAAGTTCATCTATATCTTCATCCATTTCGTTTTTTATTTTAAGTTATTATTAAATTAAATATAATTTTAAAAAAAATTAAAAAAAAAATATTAAAAAAATAATTTATTCAATCTTCTTATACATAACAATGAAAAAAAATTAAAAATTAAAATTCAATATAATATAAAAAATCAATTTTAAATTAAGCTTTAATATAAAAAATAAAACAATTTATAAAATGGAAGAAAAAGAAAGTATAGAAGATGATTTTAATGAAATTAATGATACAATTCCTACAATTCATCAATCACAAACTTGTATAAAAAAAAGAATAACATCATATAAAAAAAATTATACCGAAATTCCACATGAAACTAAATTAAACAATAAAAAAAAAGAAAAATATTTTTCTGATTTAGATGAAGAAAACTCAATAAAAATTGCATTAGAAAATTATGAATATTCACATAATTTAAATTATGATAATTTAAATGAAATAAATGATTTAAATGATTTAAATACAACTAATATTTCAAGAAGAAAAGGAAGTTTACAATTAAATAAAGATATATTAAAATTTGCAGAGCCACGTTCAACAGTTAAACAATCATTTAAAATTCAACCAAAAAATTTTGAATATATAAATGAGAATGAAAGTGAAGAAGAAGAAATAAGTGAAAATTGTGTAATTTATACTATTAAAATTAATACTCAAAGTAAAAATGATACTCAAATTACTCAAACTACAAATCAAACTTTTTCTAATGAATCTTCTGGTTCTAATTTATTAAATGTTTTTGATTTAGATAAATATGATTTTAATATTGATTGTAATTTATTAAATTTTGAAAATCTTGTTTTAATTGATAATTTATATATGGATTTAAGAAAAGATTTAGAAATGAATAAAATGGATATTATACAAAATAAATTAGCTATTTTAAAAGATTTTTTTGATGTTTTTAATGATAAAAGTAATATTGATTTATTTTTAGTATTTGAAAAATTTTCTGAAGAAAATAATACTATTCAAAAATGTGTTAAAGAATTTATTTTACAACAAATTTATTATTTCTTTATTTTAAATATTATTATATTAATAGAAAATGAAAAAGAAATTTATTTATCTGGAATTAAGAATATAGCGTTTTATTATAGTCAAAATTTCATGGCTTTTATTTTAATATGTTTAAATAAAAGTAATATAACAGATGAGATAAAAGAAGACAATACTTATATTAAATTAATAAAAAAATTAGAAGAAAATAAAACTTGGTTAAATAATTCAAATTGTAAAAAAATAATATCAAATAATAATAAAATGACAAAACAAATATTAAAAAATATATTAAATACAATAAAAGAATATTTTCAAACTAATACTGAATTCAAAGAAAAAAATCCTTTTATAGAAAGTAACATTAATTTATTAAATGCATATATAAAATCAATAAAAAAATCGAAAATAAGTGAAACATTAAATGAATTATTACAAAATAAAAATATAAAAGATCTCCTTCAAAAAACAATAAATAAAAACAACACAATAGAAAACAATTTAAATATAAATAATGAAAACATTGAAGAAGAAAAACCAAAAATTCCCTATTTAGATCCAATAAATGAAAAATACAAATATACATTAGTTTTAGATTTAGATGAAACATTAGTTCATTATGTAGAAGATGAAGAATCAGCATATATTCAAATAAGACCAGGTACAGAAGATTTTATTTCAGATTTATCAAATTACTTTGAAATAATAATTTTTACTGCAGCTTTAAAAAATTATGCTGATATTGTAATTGATAGTATTGATCCAAATAATAAAATTATGGGAAGATTATATAGAAATCATACTAATAAAATAGGAGATATTAATTTTAAAGATTTAAGTAAATTAGGAAGAGATTTAAAAAATGTTATAATTATTGATAATAATAGTTGTAATTTTGGATTACAACCAAAAAATGGTTTGTTAATTAAAGATTTTGAAGGAGATGAAAATGATGATGAGTTAGATTTTTTAAAAGAAGATTTAATTAAATTAGTTAATTCTAATCCTGATGATGTTACTATTTATCTTCCTAATATTCAAAATGATATGAATAAAAGACGTCAAAGTAAAATAAATGATATTAATAATAATAAAGTGGAATAATGTATTCTTTTATATATATTAGTTTTTTTTTTGATTATATATATTATTATATGAAATTCTAGAATTAAATATCAATCTTTATTTTATTTAAAATTTAGCTTATATGAAATTAAATAAAATTATATTTTTTTCAAAATTTATTTTTTTAATTTTTTTTTATATATTTAAAAAAATATAATATTTTTTTACTATTTCTTAATCTTTTTACTATTTTCATTTTTAGAATTATAATTTTGAATTAATTCCATAAAATTATTCATAAACCAATTTTTAAAATCTTCAATTCTATCATAAGTAGAAATTTCCTTATTTTGTTTTAATAACTTATCTAAAATTAATTGATGAGAAGGTGCTTTTTTCGAAAATTGAATACTAGATTCTTTATCATTAATATAGCAATTTTTAATAGATTCATTAACACTTTGTGTAATTTTATTTTGTTCTTCATTACTTAAATCACTACTTTCATGATTTTTATTAAAATAAATAGGATTATAAAAAATATCTTGAATATAATAAATTACTTTTACTAAAAAACATTTTCCAGGTTCCCAGACAGGAAATTTTTTTTTTAAATCTAAAATACCATTTTGATTAATTAAAGGATGATACATTTTAGAAAAAAATTCAACAGTTGGTTCAACATTAGGATATTTATTTGGTATTTTTATTTTAAATTTAAATATACCATTTTTATAATAACCATCTCTTACAAAAACTACTCCATGCCAAATTGATATATTATTAAATTGAGGTAAAATATATACTCCACTTGGACAAAATTTTTGTAAGTGTTTAAATTCTATTAATAATGTTTTATGTAGTAAACTTTCTGCTAATTCTGGTGAAGCGAATACACTTTGTAAATTTAATAATGTATCTTTTACATTTGTATTTGGATTATTTGTGTTATCCATTTATGGGAATTTTTATATTTTTTTTTTTGATTTTTAATTTTTTTAATTTTTTTTTTTGATTTTGATTTTTTTTTTGGTAATTCTTTTTTTTTTATATTTTTTTATGTTTGAGAATTTTTAGTTATTTGAATTGATATTTTTTTAAAATTTTATTATATATTATTTTTTTTTATGATATTTATTTTTTTTTTTAATAATATTTATATTGTTATGTTTAAAATATTTAATTTCATATTTGTGGTTGAAAGATAAATAAAAAATGGAAGTACATCAAACAAATAATAATAATAATCCAATAAAAAATTTTCCTCAATCAGAAAATAATCAAAACATAAATGAAAATCAAGTAAATAAACCAAAAAAAACACATATGAATGAAACATTACAAAAAATAAAAGATTTCCTCGAAAAAAGCGACACAAAATCTTTAATTTCTTATTTCCAAAATCAAAAAATAGAAAAAAAAAACTTAAACGACTCCTTATGTTTATCTCTTCAAAAATACACACCAGAAAATAAAAAAATATTAGAATTCATAGACATATTATTAAAAAATGGCGCAGAACCAGATTGTCATTTTCACTATATAATAAAGACAAAAAATTTATATCCAAAAATTGAAGATAAAGACAATGTAAATGGATTAATGTATGCATGTTTAAAAGGAGATATAAATTTATTAAAAACAATGTTACAATATAAATTAGATATAAATAAAAAAGATAAAAATGGTAGAAATGCTTTATTTTATGCAATTTTAAGTGATAAAGGTGAAAATTTAGATATAATTAAATTACTTGTAAATAATGGAATTAATGTTAATTGTGTTGGAATTGTTGAAACTGGAAGAAATACACAAGCTAGTCATTCTCCTTTAAGTTTAGCTGCTATTAATAATTTAAAGAATACTTTTTTATTTTTAGTTGAAAAAGGAGCTGATATTAATTTTAAAAGTTCACCTGATAAAGAAAGTATTTTACATATTGCAGTTAAAAATGAAAATTTAGATATTATTAAAATACTTTTAAGTTGTGATAATATTAAAATTGATGAACCTAATAAAGATGGGATTAAAGCTTTTGAAATTGCTATGAATAGAGGACAAAATATTATTTGTAATATGATTATTGAAAAATTAGGAGAGGATTGTAAAAATAAAAATGAGAATTTTAATCATGATAATAATAATATTTTTTTAAATAATTTTCATAATAATTATAATTTTGGAAATAATAGTTTTGAAAATAGAAAAATTTTAGATGGAGAAAATATAATGTTTAATTTTAATAATAATAATAATAATTCTTTTAATAATGCTTATTCAAAGAAATCAAATTTAAATTATAAAATACATCAAAAATTAATTTTTTCAAAATTAATTAAAAATTATGGTTTAAAAAATAAAAGTTCTATTCAAATTCCTATTTTTTTTTCTAATAAATCTCCAATTAAAAATACTGAAAATAATAAATTAGATACTTATTTAAATTTTGATCCTTTAAAACAACCAACTTTAACTATTGATTTATCACAAGGAAAATTAGATTATGAATTAGAAATAAATAAATTAACAAATGATTTAAAAGAAAGTACAAATATAATAAAAAAATATGAAATTGAAAATAACAATTTAAAAAATGAACTTGAAAAAATGAATTTAAATTCAATGAAATTAACAGAAAAATTAATAGAACAAGAAAGAATATTACAAGAAAAAGAAAATCAATATCAACAAAATATATCAAATTTATTAGAACAAATAGAACTTTTACAAAAAGAAAATGAAAACTTAGTAAATAAAGTAAACACATCTCAAAAAGAATTTAAAGAATTATATGAAAAATATTCAATATTAGAACAAAATAATAAAAACAACACAAATATAACAACACCAAACAATCCAAGTCAATATAGTCAATTTTTAAATAAAAAATTTATCCACTTTACATATGATCAACAATATGTCTTTTCATGTTTATCAAAAGATATAAGTGACTATCAAATATTTGTAAATGAATTAATAGAAAGAGAACAAAATTTATATGATACAATAGTAAAAAATATTCAAATATCAATTGACGAAATAATAAATGATTACGAAGTACATTTATATGGATCACACGCAACAAATTTATGTTTACCTTGGAGTGACATTGATGTAGTATTAATAAATAAAAAAAATCCAAATAATAATAATGTTCAAGTTTTATTAAGTCAAATATATGAACATTTAATGCAAAAAAATTGGGTTAAAGAAATTAAATTTTTATCAGGAGCAAGTACGCCAATAGTTAAATTAATATCAAGTGATAATTATAATAATATGCATATTGATATATCAATTCAAGATGATAAACATTTTGGTTTAAAATGTGTTGATTTAGTTAATAATTTTATTTCACAATATGAAAGTTTAAAACCTTTAGTTTTAGTATTAAAAAATATATTAAAAATTGCTAATTTAAATGATCCTTATAAAGGAGGAATTTCTTCTTATGGATTAATATTAATGATTGTTTCTTTTCTTCAAACACAAAAAAGAGTTGGTAATGATATTTCTGTTAATGAAAATAATTTAGGAAAATTATTTTTTGATTTTGTTAATCATTATGGATTAAAATTTGATCCTAGTAAATATATTATTTTTGCTAAAAAAAATGAATATGATGATAATGAAATTAACTTTCAAAATATTCAAATTGGAAGTGGATTATTTATTATTGATCCTTTAAATACTTTTAATAATGTTGCTAAAAGTTGTTTTCAATTTTTTAATATTAAAATGTCTTTTATTATTTGTATTATTACTTTAAAAGAAGATTGTGAATGTGGTTGTCATTATACTGGAAGTGGAGAAGCTTATAATAATTTAAATACTGATCATTGTTTTCTTAAAAGAATTTTTAATAGTGTTAAAAGGTTTCAATTAATTGGTTAATTTTTATAATTTTATTATTTTATTTTTTATATATGTTTCTTATTAATTTTTATATTAGTAAATTTTTATCATGATTTAAATAATTATTATAGTTTATAAATAAATTTTTATTTATTTAATTATTAATTTTTCATTTTTTTATTTTTTTGTTTTTATTTAATTTATATGTAATATTTTATTTTATATAAAAGCTTTTTTATTTTAAATAATAAAATATTTAAATTTATTAAAAAATAAATTTAAAATAATTTAATTAAAATAAAATTTAAAAGGAATAAAATAAAAAAAATTTATATATCTTTTAAACTATTTATACTTTTTTGAGAAACAATAATATGATTACTAATATTATTATAAGAAATGGAATTCATTTTGTGAAGTGAATGATGAGAAAATTTAATTTTAGGTGATAAAGTAATAATACTTTTATTTCTCATAGGAACATTTAATTTAATTTTTTTATTTTTTTTTCCTCTTTTCTTCTTAAAACTTTTTTCAGTTTCTTTTGGTTCAGGACTAATACTTTGATTCAGATAATCTTTATCATATTTTTGAGAATTATTTGAATTAATTTCAGGTAAATATTCAGTTAAACTTTCTTCTGAAATTGTATGTTTTGAAAAAAATAAATTTTCTTTTTTTTGATTTAAATCTTCATTTATTGAAGTTAATGATTTTAATGTAATTGAAACTTTTTCTTTAGTTGCTTTTAATTTTTTTTCTTTTTGATTAATTGTATTTGTTAATTCTTTTTTTATCTTTTCTCTTTTTTCATGTAAAATATTTATTGATTTTATTATTTCAAGTTTTTCTTCTTTTAATTTTTCAATTTTATTATTTAATTCACTTGAATCTTTTATAAAAATATTATTTAAATTCATTGTGATTTCTTTTATACTTTTTAATTGTAAATTTATTTTATCTATTTCTTCTTCTAATATTTTATTTTCATTTTGTAATCTTTTTAATTCTTCATCTTCTTCTTTTCTTAATCTCTTAAAATTATCTGTATCTTCATTTACTTTTTTATTTAAATAATTTGATAATACTGTTTCATCATTTATTTTTTTTGTAATATATTGAAAATTTTCTGGATTAATTCTTATATCATTTATTTCTTTAACTAAATTAGGAATAAATTTTTTTTTCATTTCTTCTTGATTCAATTTCAATTTTTTATTAATATCTTCAATTGTTTTTAATTGAATTCTATTAAAATTAACATTAATATGAAGAAGTGTTTTATTATAAGTTAAAGTATCTAAAATAATATTTCCAATATCATTTTTAATTTGATTATCATATAAATTTAAATATTTTAAAGTGTGATTATTTTTAATATTTTTAATAAAATCATTTGCCGTGTCATTACTAATAAAATTTTTAGAAGCATCAAAATATTTAATTGTATAATTATTTTTAAATAAATGAATAAAAAATTTAAATCCAGCATCACCAATTTTATTATCACTTAAATTAATTTTAGTTATAGATTCATTTAATTGTAAACATTCACCCAAAACTCCTCCTGACTTATCACCTAATAAACAATTAGATAAATTTAAATCTTTAACTCCAAAAATAACAAAAAATGGTTTTAATAATTCAAATTTTTCATTACTAATTTTATTATTACTAATATCTAAAGTTTCTATTCTTTTCATATATTGTAAATTCATTAATAAATAATGAATTCCTTTAAATTCAATTCCACAATTTGATAAATTTAAATGATGAAGACAATTAAAAAATTTTAAAGAATCTGTTAAATTTATTAATCCTTCATCCATAATATTATTATTACTTATATTTAAAGAAATAATTTTTGAATTAGAAACATTTAAAATATATTTTTCAATTCCATATTTATCAATATCATTATTAGATATATTTAAATTTAATAATGTTTTATTTTTTTCTAAACCTTTACAAATATATTTTAAACCTTCATTTTTAATACTATTTCCTCCTAAATTTAACATTTCTAAATATAAATTACTAGAAAGAACTTTTTCTATATTTTGAATACCATTTGAAGTTAATCTATTTCTATTAATTCCACTTGAATTAGAAATATCTAAGTCAATAATACTTTTTTGATTCATCATATTATTAAAAAAAATAAATCCTCCTTTATAAGTAATAGAATTTGAAGAAATATTAAAAGATACTAAAACTCTATTATCTTTTATTGCATTTGATATTATTTTAATTCCTTCATCACCAATATTATTATTTGATAAATTTAAAACTGCAATTTTATCATTTAAATATAAAATTTTTGTAATAACTAAACTTGAATAATAACCTAAATAACATCCTGATAAATCCATTTTTCTATTTTTACATTTAATAAAACAAAATTCTCTAAATCTCGATATCATATTTTCATTTATTGGAATATTTAAATCTTGACATTTTGATTTAAATAAATTGTGAATATCATTTTCATTTAATAAACATTGATATTCTTCACTTTGACTTAAATTACTAATAAATGATTTAATTGAAGTTGAGACTGGTCTCATTTTTGGAGAATAAGTTCTTATTAAATTATTTGAATTTGAACCATATAAAATATTATATTTATATAGTTTTTTTTTTGTACTTTCATCATATTTTGGTTCTGGATTTGTAAATGTTATTTTTTTAATAAAAATTGGATTAATTTGTTTTATTTTTTGTTCTATTTTTTTTAAATTATATTTCTCTGGATTTGTTTCAATTATTAAATTTAGAATATCCAATTTACTTGTTGAATTACTTTTTTTAAAAATATTCATTTTTGAAATTTTATTCATTGATACTTTAGTTGGTTTAAATAAACTTTCTTTTGATTTACTTATTTTTAATTTTTGTTTTTTTGGTGTTGTATTTAAATAAGATGATGAACTTGTTGGAAGTAAAGTTTCATTTTTTATTTTTTTTAAAATTGAGGAATTTGGTCTTGGTATGTTTCTTTTTATTTTCATTATTTTTTTTTAATTTAATAAAAAATTATTTTAGAAAAATTGATTCTATAATAATTAAATAATATTAAAATAAAATTTTTATTTTTTCAAATCTTATTGTAAAATTCAAATTTTAATTTCATTAATTTTTTAATTTTTTTAATAATATTATTATTTACTTTTATTTTTTAAAGATTGATTCTTTCATTTAAAAAAGATTTTTAAGATAAAAACGCATATATAATTAAAGTTTTAATTTTTGAATTAATATTTTTTAATTAAAAATTAAAATTTATTCTATTATTGTTAAGAAAAATAAATATGAATAAAGATGATAATAATTTAGAAATGGAAGTAAATAATGCAAAAGAAAATAATAAAGATATGGATTTACTAGTTATTAATAATTTTGGTAAAAAAGATGAAAATATCAAAAAAGAAGATGAAAATGAAAATAAAAATAAAGAAATTAATGAAATTAATGATAAAGAAAATAAATTAACTCAATATAATTTTGAAATGGAGGAGTAAAAATAAAAATATTTATAATATTATATAGAGAAGAAAAACCAGAAAATGAAAGACAAAAATATTTAAATAAAGAATTAAATGATTTTCCTGAAGAAATAGTTAAAGGAGTGTCAAGTCAAATAGAAAATTCTTTAATGCAAATACAAGATGAATTAAAAACTAATGAATTAAATATATCAAATGTAAAAATAAATTTATATAAAATATAGAATCAAAAAGATGTATCAGAATTAATTAATTCACCTTATTTAACATCAGTTCCAATTACAAATGTTAATCATTATAATCAATCTCTTAAAACAATTCATAATTTGAAAATAAAAGAAAAAGGAATTAGAAACAATTTATTTAAATTAAATCAAAATGAAAAAATATTAGAAAATGAAACCAATAATAGTAATAATTTAAATGAGCAATTTGAATTAAATAAAAAATTAAAAGAAGAAGAAATAAAGAAAATCAAAAATAAACAAAAAGTATTATTAAATCAATTAGAAGATATTCAATTAAGAATCAATTTAATTTTTAACGAAGAACAAAAAATTAATAAAAAATTAAATTTAAAAGACTTTATAGAAAAATATAATAATGAAACTTTCAATAATGAAAGAATATATGAATTAGAAAAACAAAGTATTATATTAAGACAAAAGAGAATGAATGATGTTGAAAAATCAAAAGAAAAAATAAAAAAGAAAATGGATGAATTAGAAGAAGAAGAAAAACAAAAAAAAAAACAATTTTTAATGAATCAAAGAGAAAAAGAAAGAGAATTAATATTAAAAAGAAAAAAAGAAATAGATGATAAATTAGAAAAAACAAAAAAATATATAAATGCTCAACAAAAAATTGAAGAAAAACAATATTTATTTTATAAAATGAAAAATAAATATGATTTAGATTTAGATACTCAAATAAAAAAAATAAAATTAGAAAAAAGAAAAAGTAATTTAGTAACAAAAGAAGAAATTAAAAATTTACAAAGAAAATTAGAAGAAAATAGAATTCAAATTCAAAAAGATATAATAGAAAAAACAAAAAATATGAAAGAAATGTGGAGAAATCGTTCTTTAATAATTCCAAATTATAAAAGTCCATTTTTAAAAATTTTACAAGAAGAAGAAAATAAATTAAAAGAAATTGAAGAAAATGAAAAATTAAAAAAGAAATTAAATTATATTCAAAGAGAAAAATATTCAGTTGAAAAAGTTCCTAAACCAAAAGAAATTAATCCTAAATTATTAAGACAAAGAAAAGAAAGAATTTTTAGAATAAGTGATTTAAGAGGAAAGGCAAGAATAAAATATATTAAACAAAAGTTTTTAAATCAAAAAAAAAAAGAAAATTTTATTTATATTAAACAAGGAAATAAAGTTTTAAAAAATAAAGAAAATTATGACTTTAATTATAAAAAAGGAATGTTAAGATCAATTAGTGAAATTAATATTTTAAATGATAATAAAAAAAAAATAAGTCCTGTTATTAAAAAAAATCCAACAAAATTACCAAAAGATTTTAATTATTTAAAAGAATTAAGAGAATTAAATAAAAAACACAATAATATGATAAGAAATTTTAATTGGAATAAATTAGCAAATAATAAAACAGGAAATAAAATTGAGAATATTCAAATGATGAAAAGTAAAATTGATTCAATTGAAGAAAATGTAAGACAAAAACAAGAAATTTTAAAAGTATATGGAGGTAATGTTCATAATTTTGATTTAGCAAATCAAATTACAGATTTAATTATTGATTCAATTAAAGGAAAATTAACAATTATTGATACTTTAAAAAAAGGATAATGAATTTAAGAAAAAAAAAAACAATTAATTTTTTTTGTAAAATATTTTTTTTTTACAATTAGTTAAATAAAAATTGAAATTTATTAAATTAATTATAAAAATGCTTTATATATTTTAAATATTAAGAAAAGTATTTATATTATGTGAAGAAAAAAAAATAAATATAAATATTAAAAAAATGACTTTAATTACATTTTTAAAAAACTTTGATTATTTAGCTCCATCACAAGTATTATATATAAAAGGACATAAAAGTTTTCAAACTCTTATTGGAGCAATTATATCTTTATTAGTATTTGGTTTAGTTTTTTCTTTATTAATTTATTTCTTTTATAAATTAATAGCAAGAGAAAATTTATATATTGCAATTCAAGAAGGAGCATTTATAAATACTTTTAAATATAACATTTCAAATTCATTATTTATTTTTAAATTAAATTCAGATATTGATAGATATGATAATGAAATACTATTTTATGCAAAATATTATCAATTAAATTTATCAAATAATCAAGATATAAAAATAATAAATCTAGACATTGAATTATGTAAAGAAGAAAATATTGATAAATCAATAAAAGGAATTGATAAAATAAATAATATATCATCATTTTATTGTTTAATTCCATCAAATGATTATTCATTAATTACAGATTTAAATAATGGAATAAATTCATATTTAAATATAGAAATTTATTTATGTGATAATAACATTAATTCAACTTGTAAATCAAGAGAAGAAATAATACAAAAATTAAATGGTCACAAATTAGAATTTTATGTTATTTCACAAACACATTATGTAAATAATTACAATCATAAAAATCCACTTTTAAAAACTCCAATTGAAGAAAAAGTAACTTTAAATTTAGGAACAATTACAAATAGATATTTTTATTTTGAAAAAATAATTTATAATAGTGATAATGGAATTATTTTTGAAAATAAAGAAAAATTTGATGGTTTCTTATTTCCAGCAAAAACAAGATATTCAATTAATATAAGAGATAATTTTAGTCAACCTTTAGGTGGATTTATTTTCTCAATTGATAGAGGACAAATAAAACGTTATGAAAGAAAATATCAAAAATTACAAGAAATATGTGCATATATAGGAGGAATTTTATCTTTTTTAAATTTTTTAGGAAGTTTTATTGTTTCTGCATATAATGAACAATTTTTTTTTTATGAAATAATTTCTGATATTTTTAGTCCAATGAAAACTGAATTAAAAGGTAATCTTAGATGTTCAATTTTATATCCAGGAAATTATAGAAATTCAGTAAATAAGTGTACTAATTCTTCTCAACTTTTATTAAAAGTTATAAAAAATCCTTTAAATTTAATTAAATCTCCTCAAAATTCTCAAATAAATAATATTGATGTTTATAAAAAAATAAATATAAATAATAATAATAATAATAATAATAATAATAACGAAAATTTAAATATTTCATATAATAATACTAATATTAAAAATAATAATAATAAATCTTCTAATAATTGTAGTAATGTTTCAAATATTAATATTCATGGTTATAATAAAAAACCAAGAACAATGTTAAATATTCCTAAATTACAATTTTTTGATTTATTATGTTCTGTTTGTTTTAATGATAATCCAAAATCTAGATTTTTAGCTCATTGTCAAGAATTAGTTTATAATACTTTAAGTTGTGAAGATCTTATTAAAAATTCTGTTAATTTAGAAAGATTAATTCAAATTGGAGAATTTTCTGATAAAGATGGTTATTGGGATTTATTTCCTATTCAATTACAAAATTATATTCATAAAGATTATATTGCAAATTCTTTCCATGTAGTAAAAAATAATGAAATACAAAATAATGAATAAATTGTAATTAATTAAATGTTAAATATATTAATTTTAACTCTTTTTTATTTTGTTTATAACACAACCTATGTAATTACAAAATTTAAAATTTTATAATAATTTGAAATCAATAATTTTTGATTATTATTTATTAATTATTTAAAGAAAAAAAATTATTAATTTTAAATGGAAAAAGAATATGAATCAAAAATAAAAAATAAAAATTCATTTACTTGTTTATCATATCTTCAAAAATTAATAGGAAGTGAATCAGCAACAAATGAAATTTGTAAAAATAAAATATATAAAACATAATTTTTTAAAAAAATAGTTATTAAAACAAGAGAAAATATGTTTAGAAAATTTGATGAAGATAGTCAAACACTTTTAGAAATTAAAATAAGAATTCTTCATCAAATAAAATGTTTAGAAGATCCAAAATATAAAATAAATTATATTTTAGATGATAATCCAAAAAAATATTTATCATCTTCTTTTACTTTTTATGAAGATTATCTTAATTTAATAAAAGAATATCAAGTAATAGTAATTAATATAATAAAAAATGCAAGTCAAGATGAAATAAATAGTCTCTCATCGTTTTTTATTGATAATTTTTATGAAAATACACTTTCTTCTAATTTTATTGAAAATGAATTATTATATTTAATTTGGAAATTATTAAATATTGAATTTAATAATATTCAAAAAGAAGATGATTATGAAATTTTTTTAAATAATTCAAATATATCAATTTTATTAAGTAGTCTTAAAAAAAAAAGTGATGTTCAAGAATTTTTAAATTTAACATTTAAAAATATAATGGAATATATTGATAATGTAAATCATGATTGGGATTTAGATATTGAAAATTTAGTTAAAAAAGAAATTCCAAATATTAAAAGTAGTAATAATAATTATCAAAAATATAATTATCAATGTTTAATAGATTTTAATTATGAAGAATTAAAAAAAAAAATAGAAGAAACTGAAAATCAAGATATGAAAGATTATTTAAATAATATTATCAAAAATATTGAAAAAGATGATTCAATATATACAAATTTAAATTTTTTAAATTCATTATATAAAAATAAACATTCTGATAAAATTTTAATTTATTATTCAAATATAAATTCAGAAATTTTAAAATTAATTGAAATGATGTTAAAAAGTTTAAATAATAATATAAATTTACTCCCTTATTCAATAAAATGTGTATGTAAAATGATAGATAAATTAGTAAAGAAAAAATTTCCAAATTGTAATACAATACTTCCTAAAATGTACATAAAAAAATTTTTATTTGATGGAATATTAAATGAAGTTTTTAATAATCCAAAAGAAGGTTGTTTAATTGAAAATGTAATAATTACAAATAATATATTAGAAAAATTAAAAATAGTTGAACCTGTTTTATCACAACTTTTATCTTTTCAATTATATGAATCAAAAATTAAAACTTCATATGTGTTTTTTAATAAATTTTTTATTGATTTAATTCCACAAGTTTTTAATGTATTTAATAAAAGTATTGAAATAGAATTTACTGATTTTATAAATGAAGTTATTAATTCAAATGAATACTTTAATTATGAATATTTTAAAGATAATCCAAATGAAAATTTATATTATATTTCATATTTTATTACTCCTCAAAATTTATATTTATTAGGAAATATTACTCAAACAATAAATAAAAAGAATGTAATAACTTTTGACAATGAAAAAATTGAAAAAAAGTTTAAAAGTTTAATTAATAAATTAAAAGTTTATAATGAAGAATTATTAGATAAAATAAAAAAAGATGAAGAGGAAAATATACAAAGATTTCTATTATTTAAAAATTTAAAATTATCTTCTTTAATGCAAGAAATAAATAATATAAAAAAAAAAATTATTTTTTCAATTCCACTTCCAAAAAATGATAATGATATATTAAATAGTAATTTAATTAAAATAGAAAATTTTCTTTGTTCACTTTTATATCATTATAAAACTTTAAATATATCAGAATTTCCAGTTGGAAATTTAGACACAATAACAATAATAAAAGAGTTAATTAAATTAATTAATTTAGGAAGTTTTCATTTAGATGAAACAATTCCTGCAGATTGGTATGCAGAAATATTAATTAAAATGTTATCTGGATTACCAGATTATTATAAAAAAGATGATTTTAAAAGTTTATTTATGAAACTTGAAAAAGAATTAAATGATTCAATTAAAAAAATGAATATTTCAATTTTTAGTGAAGAATTAGAAAAATTAAAAAATATAAGAAAGAAAAAATTAGTTTTAAATTTTGTAAAAGAATCACTTATGAAAATTGAAATTCCACAAAGAATAATTAAATTTATTGAAAAACCAATATGTTATCTTAAAATTGAATATAGTTTCAAACAAAAAAAATTTGAAATTAGTGATTTACAAAAAGAAGATTATATAAAAGAAAAAAATAAATCAAACAATTTAAATTGTGCATCAACAAGAGAATTTATAGATAAATTTCCAAATTTAACTGAATTTGAATTATTAACTGGAAATGATTTATTTCAATATGAACATGATATAAAAATGGATGAATATTTACAAAAATATTTTAATAATTTAAAATATATACTTTTTGAAAAATCATCAAATTTAAAAGAAAAAACAAAAGAATATAAAGAATCATTTTATATGATGTTAAAAAACCATATTCTCTCATCAATATATCAAAAAATATTTCCAGATATATCAAGTAGTGATGATATTGAATTATATAAAATATGTTTTAAACATTCTTGGGTTAAACCAGAACATACTATTTTTAGAAATAAAAAATATTTATTATATGATAATTTTTTTTCAGATGCAAATGAATGTTTAAATCAATTTGTTAAAGAAAAAACTCCGGATAAAAAAAGAGGAAAAATTGAAAAAATTGATATTATAATTCATAATATTATTAATTTTAATACTGGAAAAAGTGGAGAAGTTATTGAAAGAGATGAAATTGTTCCTTTTTATTATTATATTATTATTCATAGTCAACTTGATTTATTATATTCAAATTTTAGATTTTTAACATTATTTTTTAATCAAGATGATTTAATTTTAACAACTTTTGGTGCTGCTTTAAATGGAATTAAGAATTTATCTTATAATTATTTTTCTAGATTAATGACTGAAGATGAATATTATAAACTTTGTAAAGGACAAAGTTAATTATAAAAAATTAAAATATTTAATTCAATTAATATATCATTAATTTTTAATTTTAATTATTTATTTATTTTATGGAAAAATAATTTAAATGAAAAATGGATATGAGAAATTAAAAGAACTTCAAGATTTAATTAATAAACTTTCTGCAATGAAAAAATTATGTAATTAAATTTATAAATTTAATTATTAGATATAAAAAAAAGAGATGGTATAAAAACAAATTTTGAAGAAAAATGTATTAAATTATATAAACAAAAATTATCAATAAAGAAAATATATGAAGATAAAAATAACAAAGAAAATTTATCAATTGAAATTATTCCAAATTATTCAAAATTTTTTGTAAATTATCCAGATTTAAAAGAGAATATTTATACATTTTTTTTTTTTTTGAGAAATCATCAACAAATTATTTTTTATATATTATCAAATATAGATCAAATAAAATCAAAAGATTCAATTTTAGATTTATTAGCAAATTATTTTTATGATAATATTTTATTATTAAATTACTTAGATGATGAATTTCTTGCATTAATATATAGATTATTAAAATTAGAAATTTCTCAATTACAAAATACAAAAAATAAAAAGCAATTTTTATTAAATTCAAATTGTGGAAATTTACTTAAACAAATATGTAATAATAATGAAATAAAATCATTTTTTAATATGTTATTAAAACCAATAGTTGAAAATATGGAAATGCAAAGTGAATTTAAATGGGTTTTTAATTTAAAATCAATTCAAGAAATAATTGATAATTATAAAATAAAACATAATCAAGAAAATGTACATGAATTATATAAACCACAAATTGATATGAATGATTTAAGACAATCATTAAGTGATACAAAAAAATATTTAACTGATTTTAATGAAATAAAAAAGGCAAATGAACAAAGAATAAAAGTAGAAATGGATATTGCAAGAAAATATTTTTTTGATAAATACATTCCAGATTTACAAAAAGAAGAATTAGAAAAATTTATGAATAATCAAAATGATATTAGAATGAAACAATTTTGTCAAAGACAATTAAATCGAATTAAAGATGATAATGATTTAATTTATGCTAATCAAAAATGTATTGAACAAATGATGGATGTTGAAAATTCAACTGAAGTATTATCTTTATATCAAAATTATTTTTCTTATATTAAAAATGTAATTGATTCTATTTTAAAATATTTAATTGAAAATATGCATTTAATTCCTTATTCTATTAAATGTATTTGTAGAATGATTTCAATATTAATTAAAAATAAATTTAATGATATAAGTGAAATAGAAGAAAATTCTTTTATTTGTAATTTTTTTTTTCAAATATTATTTTTTGAAATTTTCAAATATCCTGATTATAAAGGATTAATTGCAAATTTTATTATATCACCACAAACAAAATCAAATATAGAAACAACTATTAAAATTATTGGAAAATTAGCAAAAGGAAATTTTTTTAAAGCAACAAAAGATGCTGAATATACTCCTTTTAATTGGTATTTTTTATATACTATGCCTTTATTTTTAGAATTTATTGATAAATTAAAAAATATTGAATTACCTTCTTATCTTGAAAAATTATGTAATGGAAGTATTAATGATAATGATTTTAGTTATAATTATTTTAAAGAAAATTGTGATGAAATTATGCATTATCAATCAATTTGTTTTTGTTTGAAAGATTTTATTAATTTATTTAATTTTGTTAATGAAAATAAAAAAAATATTTTAAATACAATTAATGATGAAAATGAAAAAAATGAATTTAATGAAATTATAGAAAAATTAAATTATCATATTGAACAAGTTGCAAAAATTATTCATAATGATGAAACTCAATTAAAACTTTATTATTTTATTATTACTAAAGTCATATTATCAGATAAAATATCAAATTCATATAATATAAAAGAAAATGATATTTTTATAATAAATAACAATATTTTAAATAATGATGATAAATTAAAAAAAACATTTTTTGATATTGAAAAATATTTTATTTTATTATTAAGTAATTTTCATAATTTAGAAGAAGAAGATTTTTTTGATATTTCAACAAATTCAATAAATATTTTACAAGAAATAATACAATTAATTCATTTAGATAAAATTCAAAAAAAAGAAATAAAAAATGAAATTCCAATAGAATGGTATGGAAAAATATTATTAAAATTATTAAATGAATTACCAGATGAATATAAAGAAAATGATTATTTAAAATTTTATGAAGATTTTAAAAATAATTTAATAGATTCAATGAATAATTTAGATTTTAGTCAATTAAGTGAAATATCAGAAAAAATAAAATCAGTTAATCAATTATCTGAAATATTAAAACAAAATGAAAAATTATTAAAAGATGCAAATATAAATAATAAAATATTACAATTTGTTGAAGAATATCAAGTTGATATATTATTTAAATTAGATAATGAAGAAAAAAATAAAATACTTTATTATGATGAAGAAAATGATAATAAAAGAAAAGAAAAATTCAAAAAAAATGAATTTATAAAATGTAAAACTTTAAAAGAATTAATAACAAATTTTCCTTCATTTGATTTAAATTTAGATAATAGTACTGAATTTGATAAAACATTTTGTGACAATTTTATAAGATTAAATAAAAAAATAAAAAATAACATTTCAGAATATTTTGAAATAAATAATAAAAAATCAAAAGATGAATTTGAAAAAATAAATGAGAAAATAATGAATTTTTTCATGAGTAGCATTTACGATCAATTATTTAAATCTCAAATTCAAGAAAAAGATCATAAATTTTATCAAAAATGTGTTTCTTGTTCTTGGATAGAATTAAAAGATTTAATAGGGGAAAATAATTTAATTTTAGATAATTTTTTACCAATTATAATTAAATACATTGACGAAATTGAAACTGCGAGAACACCAAAAAAAAAATTAGAATTAATTTCTCAAATTAAAAGAGTTATTAATGACACTTATATTTTTAATAATGGAAAACCAATTATGGAAGTTGATGATTATTTACCTTCTTTTTCATTTGCTTTAATTAAAGCTAAACCAAAAAAAGCAGTTTCTAATTTAAATTTTATTAAAGTTTTTTTTGATTCTAGTAAAGAACAATCTGTTACTTTTTTTGAAAGTGCAATTCAATTTGTAAGTAATTTAAATTATGCTCAATTAAAAGATATTAGTAAAGAAGAATTTGAAAAAAAAACAAATGAAGTTAATAATAATTCATAATATATTATAAAAAAAAGAAATATTTTTGAATTTGAATATTTTATGATAAAATATGTTTATTTTAGATTAATTTATTTTAATTTATTTAAAAAAATATTATTAATTTTAAATTAATCAAAATTTAATTATTTTTATCCCCAAATTTTTATTTCTTCATCAGAACCACCTGAAACAATATTACCATTATTAATTTGAATCATTGCTCTAATTGACATACTATGTGCATTAACAAAACATGTAATTAATTGTTTATTATATAAATCCCAAATTTTAATTTTTTTATCATTAGAAGCAGAGGCAATATTATTATTATTTAATAATATAATAACATTTATATTATATTCATGAGCTTTTTGAATTTCAATTTCAATAATTCTTTTTTCAATATCCCAAACAATAATATCACCTTCATAATAACCACAAATTAATTTATTATTATTTATTGGTGTCATTGTAGAAACTAAATCTTCAATTCCTTTTAAAGAAAAAGATTCTTGTTCATTTTTATTTAAAAGATTAAAAATTTCTATTGAACAATCTTCTTTTGAAGCAGCAAAAATATTATTATTTATATAACATAAATAACTAACATCAAATATTATTTTTGTAAAAATACAATCATATTTTTTATTTGAATAAATTTTAATCTCATTTCCTGAAAAAGAAGAAAAAAAACCATCTTTTAATTTAAAAATTGATATAACTGGTTGTTTATTTATTATTTTTTTAATTAAATTATAATCATCATTCATATTCCATAATTTAATACTTTTATCATTACTACATGATATTAAAATATTATTTTCTATTTCACAAATTGAATTTACACTTGAATTATGTGCTTGAATTTTTACATTCATTTCCATTAAATAATCATCCCAAATTATTATTGTTCCATCTGCAGAACATGATGCAAATTTTCCTGAAGTTAATTTAATTATTTTGTATATTGCTCCATTATGATTTGTTAATGTTTTTATAAGATGAGTAAAATGTTGTTTGGAATTTTTATTTATTTTAAATGGATTATCTGTTTTTATTTGGGCATTTTCATTATTTTCATATTTAAAGTTTATTTTTGAAAATATAAAATTTATATTTTTTATTATATTTGTGAGACTTGTTTTAATTTTGGATATTTCATTGTTTATTTTTGAATTAGAATCATTTATTATTTCTGTTAAATTAAAATTTTTTTTCAATTCAATAATATAATCAAAGTTGAATGAATTAATTGATGAATTTAAAATATTATTTGGGTTTTCTTTTGAGTTATATAATAATATTTTATAAAGATGTATTAAAGGAAGAAATACATTTAAATAATTATTATATGCATTTAATATTATATCTTTTATATTTTGTGCATTAGATATAATTTCATTAATTTTTTTTATATTATTATCAACATTATCTTTAATTGTTTTTAATTTAAAATTTATTTTCTTATTCAAATCATTATAAGAATTATTTAAATAAACCCATTTATTCATATGACTAAAATGATAATTTTCAATACAAAGTTTACAAACAAAATTTTGACATTTATCACAATAATTAATAAAACTTAAATTATGTTTCAAACATTTTCTATTATAAATATTTTCAAATTTTGCATTAATTTCTCCTTCTTCATATAATAAAATATGTTCAATATAACATTCTTTACAAAGAAAATTATCACATTCTGCACAAATAAAAGGTGCAGGTTCATATAAATGATAAGGACAATATTGAGGATAATTTGGTGATTCTTTATTTAATGATAATAATAATTTTTTTAATGATAATTTTTTTATATTTTTATTTGTCGAATTTGAACAAATATAATTTATATTAAAATCTAAATTAATTGAATTATAATTCATTGAAATAATAGGTAAAAATTCTTTTGAACATGAAGGACATTTGATTGGATAATTTAAATCATTAAAATAATAAGAAGGAAATGACATTTTAAAAAAAAGTAATAATTAATTCTTATATTAAAATAATAATTTTTAAAAAATGGAAAATATTGCAACTTGTGTAAGAATTTATTGTTTTGGTTATTCCAAAAATATACCTTTTGAATTAAGTTATAAAGATTTTATTAAAACATTTATGAAAAAATTTGAACTTACTGAAGATCAAATTAAAGATATTTATTTTGAAATATATTTTTATAATGGAGTTAGTAATCTAAATTATAAATTAAGAAATCAAAAAGATTATTATGAAGCTTTTCTTAGTAATGAATGCTTAAGATTACAATTTTTTGAAATTACTGGAAAAGCGATTTTTCCTGGTTCTGATATAAAAAAAAAAAGACAATCTGATCCTCTTTTATCAAATAAAAATGATTTTTTAAATTCTCAAAATATTAAAAGGGACAAATATAAAAATAAAAGTAATAATAATAAATATAATGAAGAAGTCAATCCAAATTTTAAATTTGAAGATGATTTTTATGATATTAATAACATTAACAGTGGTGGATATTATAATCAAGATCATATTAATAATAATAATAACGATAATAATAATAATATTAATGATAATAATTATGATAATGATAATAATAATATTAATGATAATAATAATGATAATAATAGGAAAGGTATTAATCAATTTAATATTAATCCAACTAATGAAAATAAGAAAAAAAATAGATTTAATAAAATAATTGAAAAAGAAAATATTAATCCAACTAATGAAAATAAGAAAAACAATAGATTTAATAAAATAATTGAAAAAGAAAATATTAATCCAACTAATGAAACTAAGAAAAACAATAGATTTAATAAAATAATTGAAAAAGAAAATATTAATCCAACTAATGAAACTAAGAAAAACAATAGATTTAATAAAATAATTGAAAAAGAAAATATTAATACAATTGATGATAAACAAAAGCAAAATCAATTTATTGAAACAAATAATAATCAAAATAATAATAATCAATTATATAATAAAAATAATCAAGATATTAATTTAGAAAATCTTCCTCCAATATCAAAAGAAGCAAAACTAAAAAAAATAGAGAAATTAAAAAAAGAAATAAAAGAATTAAAATTAATATATCAGAGTGAAAAAAATAAAAATGAAGAATATAAAAAATGTAATATCAACAAAAATTTTGGATTAGATCAAATAAATGAAATAAAACAAAATAGAAACAATAATTTTGAACATATTAATCAACCTTCACAAATTATTCCAGATTCAATAAAAGTAAAAAAATCAAATTTAAAAAGTTCAAATTTGAATGCAATTTTTATTAATGAGAATAATAATGCAAATATAATAAAAAAAGAATTATGTGAAGTAGAACAATTAAATTCAATTAAATATAAAGTTAAAATAATAAAAAACATAAATGAATATTGGCCAAAAGATATTTTGTTATTGTGTGTTCCTGATGATTCAGATATTTATTTTAAACATGTTAAATTAAATGATAAAGAAAAAGTTAAAAGTTATAAAATGAATAATAATACTATATGTTATGAAATCATGATTGATATTAAATTTAAAAATATTAGAAACATCTATCCCGGTGATTACATTGTTAATGCTAAATTAATAAGTGATTCAAATATAAATTTAAATAAAAGTGTTTGGAAAATAATTGTTAGAATTATTGAAAAGGATTATAATAGTTTTAGTATATTTAATTAATAAAAAATTTTATAATATTATGAAAATAAAATGAAAATAATAATATATAAATTGATTTAAATAAAAATAATTTTTAATTTTTTTGAAAAAAAAATTAATTTATTAATAATTATGTTCTCTGAAATAACATTTATTATATGGATGAGAATTATTGTGATGATTATTCAAATTATTATTATATAATAATCCACATTTACAACAATATCCATAATATCCATTACAATCACAACAATGATGATATTCTTTATATAAATTATTATATGAATTATCAATTAAGTTTCTCCTTTGATAAATTGAGTTAAGATTATTTCTACTTAATTGATTATTTTCAAATGTATAATTTTGATTATTTTGAAAAGTTATAGATAAATTATTTTTATTATTTGGAAAAGAAATTGTTGAAATATTATTATTATTATTGAATAAATCATTATTATTTAATCTCATTGAACTATATGATTTATTTCTATTATTTTTTATTTCATAAGTTATTCTTGGTCTATTATAATTATCACTTTTATTAATATTATTATATGTATTTATCTCAAAATTATCTGTTGATAATGTTGGTGTTCTTTTTTTATTAAATATATTATATAAATAATCATTATTTAAATTTGATATTTTTTCATTGTTTGGTGAATTATATGTTGTAAAACTTTTTGAATTATATAAATAATTATTTAAATATATATCACTTTGATTTCTTTTTAATTTTTTATAATCATTATCATCATTTTTATTTGATAAGTTTAAATCTTTATTATAATCCAAAGAATGATAATTATATGATAATGTATTTTGATGAACCTGATTATTATTTAAAGAAGAAGAAATATTAAATGGTTCTTCTTTTAATTTATATTCAAATAAAATAGGTGAATTTTTTAATAAATATTGATTTGTTCTTTCATCATTTTGTTTTATTATATCTGTTTTATTTTTGTGAGAAGGAGAAATTTTTTCAATTTCTCTTTTTAATTTTTCATTTGATTTACTTATTTCATCTATTAATTGTGATGTTTTTTTTATTTTAGATATTTGAGAATTTCCTGAGTAAATATTATTTAAAGAAACATTTTTTTGATATTTTTTATTTGAATTATTAACTTTTAATATATTATTATATTTATCTTTATTAATTGTTAATGTTTTATAATTATATTTCTTTATTTCTGGTTCAGTAAAAATATTTTCTGATGTTTGTAATGTTAAATCTTTTGGTTTAATTATTTTTTTTGATATCTCACTATTTTTATTTGTATATAAATTATCATTTGATTTTTTTAAATTATTTTTTCTTTCAAAATCCTTTTTTTCTTTATTTTTTAAGAATATTGATTTAATTTCATCAATCGTTAACTTATTATTTAATTTTTTTCCATTATGAATTTTATTTTTGGTTAGATTTTCAATAGAATTTGATGTATGTGAATAATTTGGAATTTTATAATTAGGAATTTTTATAAAATCATTTTTTTTTTCGTAATTTATTTTATTCTTAATATGATATAATTTATAATTATGAATTTTTTCAATGTTATTTGAATAATTATTATCTGTAAAATTAAAATATTTTTTATTTGAATAATTTTTCAGATTTTTTTTCATATTTTCAAAGTATTTATTAATTTCATTAGAGTTATTTGACATAATATCGATATCAATATTTTTATTTTGATTATTTTCCAATTCATTTTCATTATTTATTTGATTATTCAATTCTAAATTAAAATCTTTATTTAAATATGTATCTTTTCTTTTATTATTCATACTTTTATTAATTGAATTATTTAAACTTTTATTACTTATTTTTGAATTTGAAATATTACTTGGACTTCTACTATTATATAATGAACTTGATGAAATATTTTGATTATATCTTTCTAATCTTTTATTATCATATATATAATTTGGTGCTGAATAATTTCTATTCATATAATTTGATGAATTATTTTTTATTGTATTTATATTATTTGAATTTGAATAATTATTTATTTTAATTGAATTTGAACTATTTGTTACATTAATATTATTTAAATTGCTTTTAATTTTATTGTTGTCATTTATAAAAAAAGGAGTTTTTATACTTTCTTCTAAAATATTTCTATTATTATTTTTAGAGTTAATATATGGATTTAAATCTAAAATTAAATCTTTTTTCATATAATTATTTTTTCCTAAAATATTATATGTTATATTATCTTTTTTATTCATATAATTGTTTATAGTATTATATATATTTCCATATTCATTTAAATTATTTTTATTTGAAAAATTTTTATCAACTATATTATTTAGATTTTCACTTTTTGAATTATATAATACATTTTTACTTCTATTTATAAAAGTATTTGATGAATTATCATTTAATATAGGATTTGATTGTTTTAGAAAATTTTTATTATTTTTTTCATTTGAATATTTATAATCATTAAAATGATTTTTATAAAGACTATTAAATAAATTATTTTCATATAAATTATTCTTATTTTCAAAATATCTATTATTTAAATTATCATTTTCAAAAAATTTATTATATTTTTTGGTAAAATTACTTTTATTTAAATTATCATTTAAAATGTTTTCATTAGTATCTTTTTCTTTATTACTATTTAAAAAATTATCAGAAAATATATAATTATTATGCAATTTATTATATGAATTCGAGTTATTTGTTCTACTAAAATTATAAGATAATGAATTTGAAATTGAATTTTTTCCATCAAGCTCATCTTTAATATCAATATTTTTTTCCTTTTGTTCATTTAATCTATTAAAATTATCTAAAGAAGAATTTAAAAGTATATTTTTATTTGAAATTAAATTAATATTGTTATCAATAATAGAATTATGATTAATTTTATTATTATTATCAGTTATAGGTTGAGAATAGGAAAAATTATAAATCTTTTCTTTTGTATTTTCATTATTTTTTATATAATTAGAGTTGTCGTATTCTAAATATTTATTATTTATATTTTTATAAGGTGATTTTCCTCTAGAATAAGTGAATACTTCTGTTTTTGAATTAATATTTGAATATCTGGAATTTTCAATTTTAGAATTATTATAATTTCCTTCTGTTAATTTTCTATTAATATATGGAACTTTATCTTGTGAATTATTATCATTAAATAAATAATTATTTGACATTTTATTATTATCGATTTTATTATTTGATATTAAAGTTTTATTATTTGAAATTGAATTATTATTAATATTTTGATTTGATATTAAATTATTATTAGTAGAGTTTTGATTTTGAATAAAATTATTTTTCATTGGTTGAAGTTTAGGAACTTCTAAAGGAATTTCAAATATATTATTTTCATTTAAAAATGTTACAGCTTCGATTTTACATTCAGGTTCAATTTTTTCATCATTTATTTTATAAATATTTTTATGATATCGAGGTTTAAGTTTTTTAATATTTAGTTTTAATAATTGTTTTGCTCTGATAATAGTTTTAAAATTTTTTTTTATTTCATTTTTTATTGATTGTTTATTATCAATTTTTATTGATTGTTTATTATCATCATCTGAATCAAAATATATATTACGAGTTCTCTCTTCCAATTTTTTAATAATTTTAATATTATTTATTATTGGTTTTATTTTTTCATCTTCATCAAAACTTATATTACGTGATCTTTGTTCATTTGTTTTTTTTATTTTTATTGTATTTATTGGTATTATTTTCTCATTTTCATAATTAATTATATTATTTGTTTTTTTTTCAGAGTTATTTATTTCAATTGAATTAATTGATTTTATTTTTTCTTCATCATCAAATATTATAATTCTTGGTCTTTCTTCTATTTTTTTTTTTATGTTTAGAGAATTATTTAATTTTGTTATTTTTTCATCATTAAATAATACTTTTCTTGGTCTTTCTTCTAATTTTTTTTTTATATTGAATACTTGTGTTTGTGACTTTGAAATTTTTTCTTTATTTATGTTTTTAGGATTAATATCTAAAAATGTTTTTTTATTTGGAAATTTAATTACTTCTTTAATAGAATTTTCTATATCTTTATTTTGATTATTATCATCAATTAAATTTATTATTAATGGTTCTTCAAAATTAAATAGTTTATCTTTTGAATTATTTTCATTATTTTCTTTAATTTTATTGAATAATAAATTATTATCATCATTTAAATTTTTTTCTTCATTGTTATTTTTATAATTTAAATCTAAATCTAAATTTAAAATTTCATTTTTTTTCTTATCATCATCAATATTATAAATAACATCATCAATATGAAAAGATAATTCATTTTCAAATTGATTTTCATCTTCATATATTGGGTTGGTTAATTTTTTCTTTAATTTTTTATTAAAAATATTTTTAAATCTATAAATTTTTTTATCTGAAAGTATATAATTACTAATTTTATTTTTTTCTTTTTTATAAAATTGATTTTCTTCTTTAATTAAATTTTCAAATTGGACTTCTTCTTTTGTAAATTCAATTATGTTTTCTTTTATTTTATTAAATATTTCTTTAACAATTTCTTCTTCTATATAAGTCAAATTATATTCAAATGTTTCTTCTTCTGTTAATTGATTTGTTTTGGCTTTTATTTCTTTTTCATCTTCTTTTTCGTCATTTTTTATATTATCAGAATTATATCATTTTTTATTAAAAATATAGTATATACTATTTTTTACTTGACATTTTTATCCAATAAAAGGCTTTATATCCTATGAATGTTAATTTAATTTTGCTAAAATTGTAACTTCTGGAAGTTATGAATTTCCTTTGAAAAATTATTTATTCTTTTCATTAATTTATAATTTAACTTCAGCAGTATAATTTTTTTATTTATTAACATATTAAATATTTATTAAAAATTATTTATTACATTTAAATTAAAAGTTATATTATAATCAACCTTTTATATTAATTATTATTATTTTTTTAAACTACTTTGATAAGAATTAATTCTATAAATACTATTATATTTGTATGATTTTTATCACAAGAAATAGTGATAATAATTGTTATAGTTAAATTTAATGAATATTTAACTATTATATTAGGTACTTCATTTTTCCACAAACATTTTACACGGTAATATTATATAAAATGGTATCATCAACTTAAGTTTTATTAAGAATGCAATTTATTATATATTATTAATATTTTATTTATTTAAAACATTCTTTATATCAGAAATATTTAGCTTTATTTTTCCAAAAAGTGATATAGGAAAATATACTATTACCATCAAAAAGTTAATTTAATCTCTTAATATTTGACGTTAATTTTATATATCATTGAAACTTAAACTTTGAGATTAATAATGGTAATTTCTTTTATTAATTAATCAAATATTTTTTTACATTTAACAATTTTTTTGAATTTTTTTAAATAATCAAAAATTTTGATTTTATTTTAATTATATTTTAATACTTTAGAATACATATATTCATTCCAAATAAAAGAATTATTAAAAGTTCGGAGGTTTGAGTTTTTTTACAAAATTAAACAAACATATATATTTTTTTTATTATTTTTTTTTATATAATTTAATTAAATAAAAATAAAAAAAAAAATTTATTATTTTATATTCCCTATGATAAATTATTTTTCTTAAATATTAAAACTAAATGGCTTTAATCCAATAAATTATTGATTGAATAAAAAGATTTAAAATAATAATTTATATTTTGTCTCATAAATCTATTAGATTTTCCTTTAAATTATTTATTAAATGAAATTATGAATTTAATTTAAATACGATTGGCTTTAAAATATTTTGAAATATAAAATTCTTTAAATTAAATTTATTGTGCATAAAAGATAAAACAAAGCTTTTAATAAGATGAACTGTTATTTCAGTTTATGTATTTGAATAATATGATATATTATGTATTATATATGTTGATTAATAAAATATAAATTCTTATCTCTTTTTTTTAAATTTTTCTTCATATATTAAATTAAAATGTCAATAAGATACAAAATAAAAAACTGAACACATAATAATGATTTTTAATTTAAAAAATTGCTTTATAATATTAGAGCGATAATTTAAACAAATACTATAAATAATTTTTAGAATAAATTATGAGCTCAAATATAAAAAAACTAATTTATTTTAAAAAAATTATATTACCCTTTATAGTATATATGTGAAATATATAAGAAAGAAGGAAAAATAAAATTTAATATTTGAATAAATTTATTATATATAAAAATGTTTCAGATTATTTTAATAACTTAATGAATTGTCTTGATATAATTATTGATTAATTAAAGTGATTAATTTAAGTAATTATAATTATTATTAAAAGTTATTCAGAAATAATTTTATAATAATAAATATTTAAAATTAATATCTTAATAATTATCATTAGAATTACTAAGAATATTTTTTTAGATATTTGAAGATTATTCACATTATTAAATTATGGGTTAATCAAAATTATTTTTTCTTTTTTAAAAAAATTTTAATTATTTCTTTTCATTCATAATTATTTTCCTTAAAAAAATTTAGCAAATGATGTTATTTTTTAAATAACTTTAATATTAAATTCAATATTGAATATAAATTAATTAATTTATGATAGTTTTAATATTTAGGTTTATAAATTTATTAATTATAAATTCATATGAAGTTTATTCTCCTTGCCTTTATTTTAGGGTCCATTATTTGTCAAGAAGTAGATTTAAATAAAGATATTCCAACTTATTCTGCTTTAAGAGCTAAATATGGGAATCATACTATAAATAGACCTTTATTTCATTATACTCCTGATTATGGTTGGATGAATGATCCAAATGGTTGTTGGTATGATGCTAAAAATAAAGTTTATCATCTTTATTTTCAATATTATCCAGCTGATACTATCTGGACAATGCCTTTATATTGGGGACATGCAACATCAAAAAATTTAATGTTATGGAAACAACAAGATATTGCAATTCAACCAATTGACGGTGCATCAGGTGCATATTCAGGTTCTATATTTATTGATGACGATGAAAATTTTAAAGTATTTTTTAAAGATGGTGATAACGCAAGAGTAGGAATGACTGGTCAAAATAATGTTATTGCAGCTTGGACGTATACTGATGTTGGAGAAAAAAATACTTGGTTCGAATATCAATATTTAAGTTATTCCTGGGATGATGGTTATACTTTTAGAACACCTAAAGGAGATTCTCTCACTGGTTTCCAGAATCCTGTTGCTCAATTAGATGGAGATACTAAAGAATATAGAGATCCTCAAGTAATCAAAGTAGCTAAAAATACATATATAATGAGTGTTGCTAAATCACATGAATATCAAATTTATTTTTTTAAATCAGAAAATACAGCAACATTTGAAAAATGGGGTGAATTTGGTCTAATCGGTTATTTGGGATATCAATATGAATGTCCAAATCTAGTACATCTAACTTGTGATGATTGTACAGAATCTGAAACAATTTATAAAAAAGATTCATATTGGGTATTATTTATATCTATTAATCCTGGATCAATTCAAGGTGGTTCATCAACACAATATTTCATTGGTACTTTTAATTATCAAAATTCTAGTAAACCAGCATTTGAAGTAGATAATTCTAGAACAACAGTTATAGATTATGGAAAAGATTTTTATGCAATGCAACTTTTCTTTCAATCACCAACTATGAATGATGATGATGTAGCAGAACCTTATAAGACTGCTATTGGAGTTGGTTGGGCTTCCAATTGGCAATATACTGCTTTAGTTCCAACTGATCCATGGAGATCATCAATGTCAATTCCAAGGGAAATCAAATTAAAATTTTATCAACCTGCAGGTACTGATATGCTTGACCCATCACCTAAGCTTTTGTATATTGCTCAAAGACCATTATTGGATGATGTTATTTTTGATGATTCATATAAAGTATTATCTACATTTAATTATACAGATTCAGATGGAGAAAGAAAAGAGGTTAATCCTAATCAAGGAGAAGGTTATGAACCTATAAGTGAAACTTTATATTATGCAGACTTTGTAAATGGAACTTTTGGTGCATTAGAATTTAACTTAGAATATGGAATAATTGATGGTTATACAAATGATAATCCTGGTGTTCTGACTATATACCTTAATGCATCTTCTTATTCTGGTGAGTATTTAAGAATTGGACATAATAATAAAGCAGATGCATTCTTTATTGATAGAGGTCATACTCATGTACAATGGTGTCATGATAATCCATTTTTCACTGATAAAGTTTCAGTGACAATTTATAAAAAAGAAGTAAAAAATGGTTTTTCGATGTTTTCAGTTCATGGAATTATTGATAGAAATATTATTGAATTATTCTTTAATGAAGATAGTGATGGATTTAGTATCAATACTTCAACAAATACTTTCTTCTTTACAGGAGGAAATTTTATTGATTCAATTAGCTTCAAAGTTAATGCCCTTTCACCGGGTAATGATAAAGGATATATTATAACAAAATTTAATGCTAGACAACTTGTTCTTAAATCTGGAGTAAGTGATGAGACTGAAATCTCAGAAACCACAACCGGAAGAATATTGAAAGAATCAGATTTATAAAAATAAATATTTTAAGGTTATTTTAAATATTTTTGAAACATGATTCAATAATTAGATAATATTATTTTTTATAATATAACTTTATAAATCAAAATAGATAAATTTTAAGAATTTAAAAATATTCAAGAAATACTTACTTTTTAAGATGAGGAAATGGCATTTTTTTTACAAAAATCATTCATAATACTAAAAAAATATTTTATATAAATTTCAAGAAAAACAATTCAACCTAAAATAAATAGATTTTATATATTGTAATTTCATTTTAAACCAAATGTGTTTCAATTTAAATTTGAATTCATTTCCAAACATTCAATTCAATATTTATTAATATAATAACCAATGTATAATAAATATAAAATGTTTTTTTGGAGATTCATTATCCAAAAATTTTAATGTAAATAAAAAATCTTAAAAATTTTTTCCAGTGTAGTTGATTTTTAAATTAATGTTTTATTTTAACAATTGAAGAAGTTTATCAAAAAAAATGAAATTTAAACTAAAAAAAAAAATATTGATTATTATTTTAATATTTACAAATTTGTTATAATGGAAGAAAATGGAATAGAAATATTTTTTTAATAACTAAATATCTTTTATCTTATTATTTTTATCTATTTACTTATATTTATTATCTGAATTAAAAGTTTTAAATATAAAAAATTTTTATTTTTACCAATATTATTTGGTATTATTTTATAATATATTTTCTTGTCATTTAAAATGGCTTTAAAAGGTTTATAAATAATTGATGATTATAAAAAAAATTATTTTTACTCTCAATTATTTAATAAATAATTTATCTCTTAATTCTTTCATTATCTCACATTCATTTATAACATGTTTAATTTTATTATCTTCTTTCTTACATAATACACATTTTTTATATATATCTTCTCTAAAACATCCTCTATGATATATAAATCTAAGTAATAAAAAATTTCCATCAACATACCAACTATATATTCTATCTTTTAATCAATTTTTAAATTTATTATTAATATTATAGCCTTCTTTTTCTCATAATTCTTTTAATCTTTTAACTATAAATTTTTTATTAAAAGTACTAGAAGGAATATCTTTTGTATTTAATATTTGCTTTATTTTTTTATCATACATTGTTAATTTTTTTCATCAAAAATATATTCATATATTTCTCCTTTAATTTTAATAATCTACATACTAAATAAGTATTTAAATCAGGTAATCCAATTGCTATTTTTAATTTACTATTATTAGTTCTTATTAGTAATTTTAATAATTTCTTAATGTTTGTCTAGAGTTATTTTCTCTGTTCTATTAAACCAAGATTCTTGATCTATAAATGCTGGTAAACCATATAATGCTCTTGATTTATGAAAATAACCAAATAATAATATAATTGATTTAACACTAAAATTTTTTTTATTTAAAAAATAATTTCTTGTAAAATATTCTCCTATCTTTTTATTAATATTACCAACATTTTTATTTATTTTCATTTTATCATCTATTGTTATACCTAAATATTTATATTTGTTATAACCCGACACTGGGTGTCCTTTTATTTCATTTCTATCTTCATTACCTTTTATAATCATTATTCCACTTTTCTTTTTATTTACTATTATTCCTTTTAATTCACTCCATTTCTCTATTTTTTTAAATATATTTAATAATTGATTTATTCCTTCAAATTAAATACATAAATCTTAATCATACATAACCTAATATTTTAAATGAATTTTCATTTAATTTTTAATTAAATCATTAATATATAAATAAATAACATAGGAGAAATTAAACTTCCTTGTAATACTCCATTATTAACATTAATACATATTTTATTATTAGTAATTTTTAATTTTGCTTTTGAATGTAATAATTTAATAATTCCTATTATATCTTCTGAAATTCCTTGTTCTACTAATTTATTAAATAATCTTCTATGAATTAGTTTATAATAAGCATTTTTTAAATCTATAAATATTAAATATTTTGTAAAAAATGTTTTTTCCTTGTTTTAAATCACTTACTCTTTGTCTTAATTTTAATAAATTTAATTCTATTCTACATCCTCTTAAAATCCTATTTGTTTAATACATAATATTTTCTTTTCATTAATTTCATTTATTAATCTTGTTAATATATGTAATTCTATTAATTTCTTAAAAGTACTTGATATTGCAATTGGTCAAATATTATTTATATCTACATTTTCAAAGAAATTAAATAGCAACTTGTAGCTTTATTTTTAACTACATTTTTTCATCCATATATTTTGATTATCATAGTGCTCATTGAAAATTAATATAACCTCTATCCATTATGAAAGTACTTGACTCTAATTCAAATCCAAGTCTTATATATTCTTCTGAACTGAATCTTAATAGAGTGTTATTGAGCAAAATTTTCATAGAATAAGAAGAATCAAAATATTTAAAACTAATTCAAAATCAGTTAATTGTAATTTTCTTACTAATGAAATGAAGATCTCTAATTATCAGTTGGAACATTTGCATAATTATTCTAATTTGTTGTCATTCTATATTATGAACTTAATCATTACCTTTATCATCTTTAGGAGAATTTATTAATTATTTTATCTTTATTAATAAATTTAATTATAATTATTTTTATTTAATTAAACTGTTATTATATTTTATTAAAAATCAATTATATTAAAAGAAATTAGATAATAGATATTAAATCAAATAAATTTCAAATAAGTTTTTAAAATTTTTTTATAAATTATAATATAAAATACAAATTTTTCATCTTCTTTTTTATCTTTTTTTTTTTTTAATTCAATAGCCAATGTTTCATTTAAATATTTTTTTATAGAAAAACAAATATTTTTAGAAAAAATATGATATTTAAATAAAAATCAAATAAAAACCTCAATTTTATACACAAAATATTAATTTATGAAATTAAAAATTATTAAAAATTTATTTATTTTTCATGTTCTATATCTATTATTTATTAGCATCTAATATTTGTTTAGCTTCTAATTTAATAGTAAATGGTTTCATATATTTATTTTTTGTATAATCATAAGCAATATTATCAATTGAAATATCAATACTTCCAATAAAATTACCACCAGTCATGAAAAAAGTGTTAGTTAAAACTTGGAAACCATCTCCAAAATATAATTCAACAATATTTCTATCAATTATTCCATGCACTTTATATTGTCCTCCTGAAGGTTGAACATTCACAGATATTTTATCAGTAAAGAATCTATTAGAATGAACCCATTCAACATTTGTATTTCCTCTATCAATAAAAAAAGCTCCAGCTTCAGCTTGATATCCAAGTCTTACATATTCATCAGGAATTGCATATCCTCTAAAATCTAAATAAAAGTTTGCTGGATTACTCTTTGTCCATTGATCACCTATAACTGTCCATTCTAAATTAAATTCAAGAGCTCCACCGAAACTATCTGAAATATCAATTGTATGTTTTGGATGAAAATAGTCAAATGTAATATTTTCATCTTCACTATCAAAACTACCAGTTGAACCATAACGTAATTTATTTTCATCAAGAAGAGGTGTAGATTTTATGAAAGGAATTTTTTTACCAGGAGCTGATTCAAAATCATCTAATTGTAATTTTCTTACTAATGACATTGAAGATCTCCAATTATCAGTTGGGACAGTTGCACAATATTGCCAATTTGATGTCCATGCTATAGCATGAACTTGATCCTGATCATTATCATCTTTAGGAGAAGTAAAGAAAACTTGTAATGCATAAAAATCTTTACCATAATCAATTGGAGCGGCATAATTTTTAATTGGAGTGAATTTTAATCCATCAAATGTACCAATAAAATATTCTGTTGATGAACCTCCTTGTAAAGAACCAGGATTAATTGAAATAAAAAGTACCCAAAGATATTTTTCTGTACCAGCTGCAGTTAGCCAAGGTTCTTGATCTCCTTCATATTTTATTTTTGCTAAATTAGGGCATTCATATTGATATCCTAATAATCCATATAACTCAAAATAAGAAGTTCTTTTCCAATTTTTTAAATTATTAGATTTATAAAATTGAATTCTATATTGATGAGATTTAGCAACAGACATTACCCACCATTTATCATCACCATTTTCATATCTTATAACTTGAGGATCTCTAAATTGTGTTGAATTCATTGAAACAACTGGATTCATTCTAAAATCTTTAAAAGAAACACCTCCATCAATTGAATAACTAATATATTGAGATTCTAACCAAGAGTCATAATGATTAAAAGTCCAAATAGCAATAACTCTTTTTGCATTATCTAAATCTCCTGCCGCAGAAAAGAATCCAGAAGTATTTTCAGAATCAACAACACAAGAACCTGAATAAGCTCCAGATTTTTTATCATATGGTGCTACAGCTACTCCAGTATGTTCCCAATTTAATGCATCAGTTGAAGTTGCATGTCCCCAATAAAGTGGTAATGCCCAATGAGTAGCATTAGGATTAAATTGATAATAAACATGCCAAATTCCATCTTCTTGGTCATACCATAATCCATTTGGATCATTCATCCATCCATATGGAGGGGTTAAATGAAGTATTGGTCTATTAATTGAATTTACTGGGGTTGTAATTTTAGGTATAGCAGTGGAAACAAATGAAATTGTTGTTAAAAATAATATTAATGATGAAAGCTTCATTTGTATTTAAAATTAATTAAATTTTTTTTGGTTATATAAAGAATTATATTAATATTTTAACAATACAATAAATATTTTATTGAATTTTTAATAATGAATTATTATATGAAGAGCTAACATTAATGATAAATTTTTTATAAACTTTATCTTCCAATTCTTTTTTTAAATCCTATATTTAATAAAATTAAAATTATTTTAATTAAAAATATTCATTTCATTTATGAAAATTTTTTATATTTTAAATATATTATAATTTACCTGTTTATTATTCAATTATTAATAATTAGATTACTACGATTAATGAGTTATTCAAATAAATATAAAATAATATAAAAAAATAACATACAGACTATTCTTTTAATAATAATTAAATTTAATTTTAAAAAATTCAATTGCAATTTTATACGTTTATTCTAATAAAAAAAGAATAAAAATGAATCCTATATCAGATCCTGTGCTTAAGAATTTGTCAATTAATTTATTTAAAACATCAAAAGCAGAATTATTGATAAATGGTGATAATACACAATTTCCTTTATTAAATAATTTTTCTTTAATTAATAATTTTGAATTACCAAAATCAATAATTGATGAAAATTCAAGTTTATTCAAATCAATTAATAATCAGGAAGAATTTCAAAAAGGTATAAGTTCATCAATAAATTCTGATAGAAGACAAAGTGATATTGTGATTGAAAAAGAAATAGAACCAAAAAATAGAATTTTTATAGAAAATGATGATAAATATTTTGAAATAAATCAATACTTTGAAAAAAAATATAGATTAAAATATTCACCTGATAATATCATTAAAATTCCAATAAATTATTCAACTGATGATTATGATGAATTTCAAATAACTTCAATAATAAATGAACCTTTAGAAAATGATTGGAAATTAGCAATTGAAGATTATGAATATAATATTAAAGTATATAAAAAAGAAGTATTATATACACAAGCTCTTCTTTTAAAAACTTTTGGAGAAATACCTTTTTCTTTAAATGTAATTTTCAATGTTTTAGAAGATTATAATTTTAGAAAAAATTGGGATGAAGATTGTAAAAATATTATAGTAGATAAATTACCAAAAAGTAATAATGAATATGAAAGTTATATTCAATATGTAATTATGAAATTCCCTACTTTTATGGAAGATAGGGATTTTGTTCAAAAATTTAAAATATGGGAAAATTATTTAGGGAATAATAAAAGAATTTTAAAACATAATAAAAGTGTTAATTATTATAAATATCCTGAAAAAATAAATTTAATTAGAGGTGAAATGATTATTGGAGGATATTTTTTAGAGGAAATTAATTCTAATTTAACTAAATGTATTTTTATTAATAACTCTGATCTTAAGATATCATCTGGAATTAGTCTAATTAATAAAAGAGAAATTGAAAATCAACAAAATCATATTAAATATTTAGTTAAAGGTTGTGAAATGTGGGTTAAAGAAAAATATAATTAAATTAATTTAAATTTATAATTTACTTTTTTAATGTTTAGTGTACAATTAATTATATAACCAAATTTTTATTAGGATAATTAAAAATTGTAAAATATGTAATTTTATAAATTAATCAAAAAATTTAAGTTAATTTTTCAAATAAAATAGAATCTAAAATCATAATTAGATTGATTTAAAATAAATAAAAATATTTTTAAATAAAAATAATTGATTTCATGAATAAATTTAAAAAACAATTTTATAAATTATTTTTTTATATTTAACATAAAAATCAATTAATTAATTTAAATTACAGATGAAGCAGTTCCATTTTTTCTTATTAATAACTACAATATTTTGTGCAAGAGAAAATGAGAAAGCAATGAATTTTCCAAAACCATCTAAATTAACAACTGCATTTTCAGATCAATCACTTAACAGACCTCAATTCCATTTTACTCCAGAGTTTGGATGGATGAATGATCCAAATGGTTTATGGAAAGATGGAGAGATTTATCATTTATATTATCAATATAATCCCTCCGACACTGTTTGGTCTTTACCATTATATTGGGGTCATGCCACTTCAGAAGATTTAATAACATGGAATCATGAGACAAGTAACCCCCTTCCAATTGGGCCTGTTAAAGTTGATGAAAATGAATATCAAACTGGTGAGGATGGAATATCTGTAGTTGATCCAGAATCTGGTGCATATTCTGGTTCAATATTTATTGATGACAATGATCAAAGTGGATGGTTTACTGGTATTTCTGGTAGTAAGAGAATTATTGCTGCATGGACTTATAATTATCCAAATTGTGAAAAACAATGGTTAAGTTATTCTGACGATGGAATTACATTTTACAATCCAGTTGATGAAGCTGGAAATGCTGTTAATCCTATAGTTTCAGAAGGAGAAGACACTTTACATTTTAGGGATCCTCAGGTAATCAAATTAAATGATCAAGAGGACGGAAAAAATGTATATATTATGACTGTTGCCAAACCTCAAGAATATAAAATATATTTTTATGCTTCTACAGAATTAAATACAAAGGATAAGTGGGTCAAACAGGAAGACCTTGAATTAGAAGGTTTCTTAGGATATCAATATGAATGTCCAAATTTAATTCATTTATATAATAGTAATACAACAAAAGATGTTTTTGTGGAAGAAGATTATAAGAAATCATATTGGGTTCTTTTTATCTCAATAAATCCAGGTTCTATAAATGGAGGTTCATCAACTTGGTATTTAATAGGACAATTTGGAAAAAATAGTGATGAAACTGGCGCACTATATGAATTTAAACCAACATATCATTATCCTGCTCCTTTAGATTATGGTAAAGATTTTTATGCCATGCAAATAATGTATAATTCAGGGATATATCCGACTGGAGATACAGCAAATGGTTATGAATCTTATATTGGTATTGCCTGGGCTTCAAACTGGCAGTATACTGGAGTTGTACCTACTGATCCATGGAGATCATCAATGTCACTAGCCAGGAAAGTCTCTTTAGGTTTTTTCCAATCAAGTCCAGAAAGAAAAATATTATATATTAAATCAGAACCTATCATTCCAGAAGGATATTTTACCTGTAGTTCAGCATCAGAATTAATAGATATGTACAGCGAAGGAGATTCCAAAGATTATACAATCGATGATCCAAATGGTTCTTTTCGATTTCAAATTGAATATACGGTTAACACATCAAATTTTAGTAATATAAATCCTGGTCATCTTGATATTAAATTTATTTGTAAAGATCCTTCTGAATATTTATTGATAGGTTATGAAAATGAAGCTAGTGCCTTTTATGTCGATAGATCACATTCAAATGTTGAATTTGTTCATAATAATCCATATTTTTCTGATAAAATATCTGTAAATTTACAACCTTTCTCTTCTAATGATGAAGTAAAAACTAAAACTTTTAAAGTTAATGGATTTGTTGATAGAAATATTATTGAATTATTCTTTAATGATGGATATCAAACTATGACAAATACATTCTTTTTTACAGGAGGAAATTTTTTCAATTCAATAAATGTTAGTGCTGATTATGGAGAAGAAGGTTATGATATCACAGATTTTCAATTTTGTCCTTTTTCAAAAAAAACTTCTTAAATATATATAAAAATTTAATAAAGAGTATTAACAAAAGAAATATTCTTTTTATTAAATTAAATTTTTGTTTTTTTAAAACAAAATAATTAAAAAATTAATTTAAAATTTTATTTTAATATTAACTAAATATAATGTAAAATATTTGAATTATTTTTTTCCTATTTGAAGAAAAATATTTTGAAAAAATGTTTTTTGCCATTATAGCACAAGTATTCATTGAAATTTGAGTCAATTTTAATTAAAGGAATATTAGTGGTATCTTCACTTTCTTCTTTTTCATCAATAAATTCTCCTTTTAAATCATATAATATAAATTTTCCTTGAACATAAATTATAAAGCAAGGAACAGGAATCATTGATAAAAAAGAATAAATAGGTTTATTATCTTTTAAATAAACTGAAGAAACTAATTTAATATCAGGTAAAGTATAAATATTAATAAAACCATCATCAGAACAATCAATAAACATATTTAAATTAGAATGAGAATGAATACAATTAATTTTATCATCATGATCATGAATACTTTTATACAAATAAATTTTTTTTATATCTAATTTGAATATTGAAACACTTCCTTTAATAGTTCCACAAAAAATAAATTCATATATATCATCAAACTCAATATAAGAAACTTTACTTTTATCTAAAAAATCTTTTTTATCATATAAAATTTGAGATATTTCATTTAAAGTTATTTCTTCTTTCCCAATCATATAATCTTTCTCTTCAAATTTTGTATTATTTAACTTAAATTTATATATTTTACTATTCTTAAATTGATTATTATTTATTTGAATTTTACTATCAATTTCTTGATTAATAATCTGAATAGGATTTTGTCCAAATTCAGCTAAATCTAAATAATAATATAATTCATTATTTTTTCTTAAAATATTTTTCCTACAATTAATACTTTCCCAATAAGTATA
>JAJMZS010000291.1:0-130935 GCA_023807205.1 Isotricha prostoma | reverse complement strand
CCCAATCCCCAATCCCCAATCCCCAACATAAAAATAAATTTGAAAAAATTATAAATTAAAATATAAAAATAAATAATATTTATTTAAATAAATTTGGATGTGATATTTAAAGAGTAAAATTATTTTAAAACATCAATAGAAGTCCTTATTAAAATAATTAAATATAAATAAAAAATATAATTTATATAATTACATTATATTATTATATATAATACAACTAATATTTTTAATTTTTTAAATATTATAGAATTGAATTAAATTTATAATTAAAACATTTATAATAAGTATTTATTATATCTCTTATATTATTTTGAGATAAAATATGAATTAATATGTATGAAAATATATTATGAAATTATTAAAAATGATATATTTTTTTACCTTATTTTATGAAATTTTTCTTAATTTATTCAAAATTTTAAATCAAACTTTAATTTAATTATATTTTAAAATTATTTTAAATAGAAGAAAAAAATTTCTTTATATGTATTTATAAATAAGAATAACAAATATAATATTAGAATGAAAGATAAAGAGAATATTATTGATAAATTAAATAAATGGAAAAAATTTATTTTGGATTTTTAAAATAAAACACTAATAAAATTATATTTGAAAAAAAAATTAAGAATTAATGATAAAACAATTCCTTTTTCTTATTTTTATAAGTTTATATATATATTAAAAAAAATTAACAAACTTAAACCATATATTCTGCCAATATTCATCTTTAAAAAATATATTTTTATCTAATTTAGTGAGAAATTTACTAATATGTGGTATGTTCAGCGGATATTCATCTTTAACAAATTTAAATTTATCAAATTTTAATACTAATAAAGTTACTTATACTGATGATATGTTCTATGGATAAAAGAATTTAACTAAAAATAATGTTATTGTTTATGATAAAAAAAAACATTTAGATAAGTATTTATAATATGATTAAATATATTTAATTATATTTAATAAAAAATTAAAAAAATTATTTCTTAAATTTTTATTATTAAATTGAAAAATATTTTTATGGGGATTGGGATTAGGGATTAGGCCCAATCCCAATCCCAATCCCCAACTTTATGATTAATTAAATTAATTATTCTAATAAAAATTTTAAACATCCATTAACTAATTAAATTAAATATTTAATATTTATTTCTTTTTAATAATTATTCAATATTTTTATCAGATTATATCTCATCTCATTATCATTTTTTTTATAAATCTAATTTTTTTTTTTTGGATTTCTTTTTTCCACTTCCTTTTTTTCCACCTCCTTTTTTTCCTCCTCCTTTTTTTCCAATTTTTTTTTCTTTCTTTTCTTCTTTCAAAAATTTTTTATAATCTTTATTCATTTTATAAGAACTATCATAAATATCAATAAGTTGTTTTGAATAATACTTAGAAAGCAAATTTCTAATAAAATTCCATTCTTCAATTTCTGGAAAATAAGACCATGTCGAAGTTAAAGCAAAAAAATAATCAAAATAGTATTTTTCTTGATTATTATCTAATAAAACTGCTCCGATATTAGGAATAACATCAGGAACTTTAGGCATTATTTTTTCCCCTCTTAAATATGTGAATAAATGATCATTTGATGAATAAAAAACTTTTTTAACATAAAATTGATATCTTATATCATGTAACATTACTATTGCATTTGTTTTTTTCAAAAATGGTAATATTTGAAGTATATCTAACCATTCACCTGGAGCATAATGCACTGTATCAAGGAATACAAAATCAATATCTCCTCCTATTTTTTCTATAAAGTTAGAAGTTATTCCTCCAGTATATAAAGTCCATTTATTCATTAAATTACTAAATTTTTCTTTTACTATCCATCCTGTTTCTTTTTCTTCATTGAGGTAGGCATTAGTCAATTTATCTATTGAATATAAATGACTATTTTCTATATTTTGAATAGCATTTAATATTATAGCTGAACTACCTCCACTTGCTACTCCAACTTCTAATATTTTTTTTGGTTTATATTTCCTAATCATACCATTTATAAATTTCATATCTGTTATAGTTAAGAGAGCACCTTCAAGTTTGTTTCTTATTTTGTTTAAATATTCTTGTTCATAATCTTCGGGTCTTTGGTTAATTACAATGTTAAAAAACAATAATAATATTAAGTATATCATTAAAATAAATTTGAATTTATTTTATGATATGATATCTAAGAATATAAATAAAAAAATTTTTAATTATTTTTGAGGGGTACTATTTGTTACATAAAAAGTTTAAAAAATCTTATATTTAAAATAAATTATGGCTATTAATAAGAATGCAAAAGATAGAAATTTACCTAATAAGTAGTGAAAATTGACTGATGGAGAGAGAATAAAATTTAAAGAACAATAATGATTAATAGTAATATATAATAAAAAAAATATCAAAATATTCAATCTTTTAAAAGTGATATAAATTATTAAATAATGTTTTTAAAAGAATATAATTTATTAATGTGTTTAAAAAAAAATTATCAAAAAGAAATAAATAAAAATTTTACTAATCGTTTTTTTAATTTTCGATGATGTTTTTTAATTATCTGTTTTTTAATTTTCGATGATGTTTTTTTAATTATGTGTTTTTTATTTTATTTTATTTTCATTTTTCTCATTAATTAATTTTATAATAAAAATCAATATTTATTACATTTATATATGAATGTCAAATTATCAAATAATAATTATTTTATTAAATAAAATTTTAAATTTTTATCATTCCAAAAATAAAATTATGGAGAATAAACAAAATGATAATGAAAATAATGACACTAATAATAAAAATAGTGAAAATAAAAATTTTTTAAATAAAAAACATAATCATCCTGATACTAAAAAACATAAGAAGAAAAAAAATAATAAAAATAAAATAAAAATAAATAAAAACAAAAAAACACCATTAGACTCTCTTGAAAAATTATATCAAAAAGCAAAAAATTTATATTATGAAAAATCATCTCCTTATGACTTAGATAAATTAGATTATACTAAAAAAATAAATAAAGAAAAGAAATGGACATATGATATATTAAAATCAGGTACTTTTGATGATAAAATAAGTTCATTAATGTTATATATTAAAGAAAATCCTAAACAAACATTAAAATATTTAGAAATGTTATTTAGATTATTAAATAATAAAAACAGAAGAAAAAATGAAAGTGTTATAATTGCATTAAAAGAATTATTTTTGGAATATATTCTCCAAGGAAAAAAATATATTTCATTTATAAAAACTTTTGGAAATAATGATATAAAAAATATAAAAATATCTGATGATAAATTAATAGAAAGTTATTATGAAGATAGAATACATAATTTATATTTAAAATTAATATCTTCATTAGAAGAAAATATAATAAATGAACCATTACCAAAATTAAAGAAAAAAAGTATGGATTATTTATTTGAAATGATTGTTAAAGAACCTGAATGTGAAGAAACTATTTTAAGTGATTTAATTAATAAATTAGGTGATCCTTTATCTGAAATATCAAATTATGCTATACAATTATTAAAAGATTTACAAGGAAAACATATGAAAATGTCATTAGTTATTTTTAATAATGTTAAAACATTTTTTACTTCTACAAAAAATAATAATGCTAAATATAATGCTTTGGTATATTTAAGTCAAATGATTATTCCACATGGAGTTTATGGTTTTTTAGAAGAATCTATTAAATTTTTTTTTAATTTGTTTAATCAATTTTCAGGAAGAGATAATTTAAATAATAAAAAATATAATGATCAAAAAGATAAAAAAGAGAAAAATGAAAAAAATAAAAAAAAAAAGAAATTAAAATTAAAAGAAGAAGATGAAACAAATGAAAAATTTTTATCATTAATAGTAAAAAGAATAAATATTATATTTAAATATGTAAGAAATAATGAAAATCAAATGCAAAAAATAAATCAAATAATAAATGAAAAAATAAAAGTTCTTTTTAAATTATCTCACAATAAATCTTTAAAATTATCAATAGAAATTTTAAAATTATTATATGGAATAATATCATTTCAAGATCAAAATTTCAAAGATAGATATTATAAATCATTATATGATTTAATATCAAATAATTCATTAAGTACATCAAAACATGTAAAAGAAGGTTTAAAATTAATAATGATTAGTTTAATGTATGATAATAATTTAAATAGAGTTTCTTCTTTTATAAAAAGATTATTAGAAATGAGTTTAGTATCAGAGCCTTCTTATATAATTTGTATTTTAATTATTATTTCTCAAGTTATTAGAAATAAAAATAAATTATGGAAATTAATTGATAAAGAACAAACAAATGTTAAAAAATTTTATGATTCTTCAAAAAGAGATCCTCAATTTGCAAATGGTGAGAATTCTTTTTTAAATGAATTACAATTATTAAGTATTCATTATCATCCTTCAGTTCAAAGAATGAGTAAATTTATAATTGAAAATTATAATAAAGAAGAAATAACATATAATGGTGATCCACTTATTGATTTTTCTCTTGTTAATTTTTTAGAAAAATTCATATTAAAAAATCCAAAAATTAAAAAAGAAAAAAAGAAATTAAAAATAAATAAAGAAGAAAATAATGAAGAAGAAGAATTAAAAAAATTTATTGAGAATGCTGAAAAAGAAGATAATAAAAAAGATAATAAAAATAATATTAAAGAAGATGAAATAATAGGAGAAGATGATTTTGAATTTATTTCAAAATTTAATAAAGTTTATCCTAAAATTACAAATAGTAAAAATTACTTGAAAAAATTAAAAAAACAAGAAAAGAAAAAAAAAGAAAATGATGAAGATGATATAATAAATGAAAAAGAAAAAGATGATGAATTAGATGATTATGCAGATAAAATAATTGAAGAAGAATATAAAAAATATGATAAAGATATTGATGATGATGATATTGAAGATTTAGGTGAAATTGAAGAAGAGGAAAATGAAAATAATGATAATGAAGAAAATGAAAATGATGAAGATAATGATATAAATAATGAAGAAAATGAAAATGATGATTTATTTGCTGATGCAAGTGAATATGAAAATAATGAAAATGAAGATGAAGATGAAATTATTGATGTTAAACCTAAAAAAAAACAAAGAAGAAAATAAAATTATTTTTTTAATATTTCAATTTTATTAAAATAAAATATTATCATCAAAATTTAATTTTATTATAAATTTGTATTTTTTTTGTATTTAATTTTTAATGAATATAAATATTATATATTATTTAAAACGAAAATTAATTTTTATTTTTGAAATAGAATTTTATGTATTTTTTAATTCTTTTGAATGAAATAATTTATTTTTTAAATTTTTTTTTAATTAATTTATATAAATAATTTTATAATATTTCTCTTTTTCTACATGTAACTCAAAACTTAACCTATATAAATAATTAATAAAGTTTATTTAATGAAAAAGATGAAGTATAATTCAAATTAAACATTAAACAACTTTAAATAATAAATTATTTTATATATTAAAAGTAATAATAATAATTATTTTTTTTCCTCTATACATGTCAATACGAAAAAACACAAAAAAAAACTTTAAAACAGAAATGAAAAATCAAAATAATATAAAGGAAAAAAAATAAAAAAAATAATATGAAAACAAGGAATACAATTTTAATTCATAGTAACTTGTTTCAAAATATCATTTCTATATTTAACTAATTCTTCCCTAATATCTCTATTAAATCCAACTTCCATCATTTCAATAGCAATACAAACTAAAATTCTTCCTAAATATAAAAGAGCTTTATCAGTAGAATCTTCACCCCAAAAACTAGAAATTAAAATTCCATTTGCTTTTTCCATTTTAAAATTTTGTGCCATATTATCAACAATAATAGTTTTTTTAATATCTCTTCCAATTCTAGAAATTTCTTTCATATAATTATTATCAACAATAGTACAACTTTCTCTATATAATCTATGATTAAAATAATATCCTTTATTTTCTTCTATAACATCTAATATTGGATCCGCATATTCTCTTGTTGCTGCTGTAAATAAAATTAATTCATAATATTTTTTTACTGAATCTAGAAAGTGATATAAAAATGGTCTTATTCTACTTATTCCTTCATTTTCATTTGAATATACAAATGACATTAATGTTTCATCTAAATCTAATATTAATGTTAATGGCTTTATTGGACGAGATTTTATTATGTAATTTCCTATTGGATAACTTGTTTTTAATGTTGAAAAAAGAACTGAACCTTCTTTATTATTTATTCTTAATATATTTCTCATAAATATTCTGTATATGTTATCTGATGTAAATTCTGTGTAATTGTTAAATATGTTTATTATGTTATAATTTAATATTTGATAATTTGATTTAATGTTTAGAATTAATTGGGTTATACTTGAATATATTTCTTGTATGTTATGTTGTATTTGGGTTACATATAAATCTAAATTTCCTAATTGTGATGTTATTTCTCTTAATTTATCTACCCAAATATTTCCTTTTAAATATTCTGGTTTAATTTTTGATAATATACTTTGACAGACTAATAAAAAATTTCTATTACAATTATTAAGCATTATTATTTTTAGATTCATGCAATTTTCAAAATATTGAGGTTTATGTGATAAATCATATATTATTAATATTGTTATTAATGTTAATGTATTTGAAGTATTTATTATAAGTTTAATATTTTCATCTAAAAAAAATTGAGTAAGAGAACCTTTTAAACTTGAATTAAAATAATAATTCCACCATTCGAAACAAATATTATACAATAAAGAATAATTTCTTAATAAAATACATTTGCTTATTAAAATAAATTTTTCTTCAATCACAATCAAATCTTCTATATTTACACTTTCTTCGCACTTTTCATTATCATAATCATTATTATAATAATAATTTGAAACAGTATGATTATTATAATTTATATTATTATTACTAATACTGTTATTATTATTATTATTTGTATTATTATTTGAAGATACAAGACTATTATTTATAATATTATTTCCAACTTTACTTTTATTTCTTGTTATTGTTAAACTTGGAGATTTTTTAGGATGAGTTATTCTCTTTTTACCAAAAAAATTATTTACTTTAAAATGAAATTTTTTATTATCTTTCTCATGAAATAATTTTTGAATTGTTGATACATTTCCTTTTGATTCTCTCAAAGGAGTTGTTGTTGTTGTTGTAGTTGTAGTTTTACTTGTATTTTCAACTTCTTCATTGATATTTTCTTCAACTGTTCCTAAATTTGAAAAGTTTAATTTTGATAAAAGTAGATGCGCTTTTGTGTTTTTTTTTGATTTATTATTTGAGTTATTAAAATTATTATAATTTGAAATATTATTATTATTATTATTTAATTTATTTTCTGGTATTTTTTTAATTAGATTTTTATGATTAATTATATTTTTTAAAGGACTTCTTGTTCTTGAAAAAGGAGAATTTTTTGAAAGTGAATTTGATGTTTGAACTATAATAAAATTATTTTTTAATGGATTAATTTTTTTACTTGGAGTGACATTAATATTATTTCTATTATTATTTAAATTATTTGTATTATTATTATTAGTAATATCATTATTATTATTATTATTTTCATCTAATCTATTTACCTGACATGACATTTTTAAAATTATTTTTTTTATTTTTTAAAATTACTTTTTTAAAAGAGTAATTTTAACAAAATAAAAATTTAATTTTGATAAATGAATTATTATATGTTTTATAATAGAATTTTTTTATAAAATAATTTTTACGTTTTTTTTTATTTAAATATTATTAATAATATATTATTTTTTATAAGTATTCAATATTTATAATTTTCTTAAAAAAAGATAATGTACTTTAAAATAATATATTTAATAAAATTGATTAGACTCAATATTAATATCTCTGATTAATATTTGATTTTGCTGTTTTTGATGTTGATTGTTTTTTCCAAAAATTCTATTAACTTCTGGACTTAAATCACTAAAATCATTTCCTTCTTCTTGATTATTAATATAATTTTTCCTGTTATTTCTTAAAAAATGATTTTTTGAAATTTGATTTTTTTCTGATTTAACACTTCTTAATTTTTCATTATTATTATTATTATCATTGTTTATAACTTTTTGAAATATTAAGTCATTTATAGTCCTTTTTTTAAAAGTTTTTTCATTATTATTATTTATATTTTTTAAACTCTTATCATTGGATTTATTATTTTCTTCTATTGAATATTTTCTATTTTTTATAAATTTTTTTACCCAATCTTTAAATGGAATATTTTTATTATCATAATTTGATTTAATAAGATTTAATCCTAAAAAATTATTTAATATTCTTTGATATGTATTATTTTTTCCTAGATTAAGTAATGCTATTAATTCTTCATTATTTAAATTTATTTTACTTTTTGATAAATAATTTAATACCATTCTACTAAAAAATTCACTTTTTAATCTATTTTCAATTGATAAAATTAATATTTTTATTTTTTCTTCTTTTGATAATGTTTTTTTTTGATGAATTATTGAAATATATGATGATGAAATTTTTAATTGATTACATTTTTTATTATTTCTTTTTTCATTTTTGAAATTATTATAATCAATATTATTTTGTATTATATTGTTTAATTTATAATTAGATTCAATATTATTAGAAATATCAAATTCTTTATCATTAAAATTACTTTGTTCATCATAATAATTATTATAAGTTTCTTTAATAGTAATATCATCATTATTATTTTTTGATAAATCAATATTAATTTTATTTATTTTATTATTATTATTATCATTGTTATTATTTTCTTCATTATAATACAATTTTTTTCTTGTTAATTCTAAAATATCTAATTTTTTAGGTGTTTCTTCAAATAATAATTCTTCTCTTGGTGTTTCATCTTCTTTAATATTATATTCTCTTTTTTGTTTTATATTAAAATCATCATGATCTTCATTTAAATATTCATTTTTTTCTTCTAAAATAATATTATTTTTATTATTATTTATATCATTTTCATTAATAATTTGATTAAAATTTTTATATTTTATTTTTTTATTTTTTGGTGTATGTGATTTATTTATTATTTTATTTGGTGAATTATAATATTTAACCCAGAATTTTTGGGATTTTATTATTTTGTCTTTTTCTGCAGAATAATTTAAATGATTTGAAAGTAATTGTGAATTAAAATTTTTTTTATCTTTATTTTCTGAATCTGAATTAAAATTTGATATTTCTTGTGAAGTTATTTTCAAATTATCTATTATTGTATCTGGACTATTTATTTCTTTTTTTTTGATCATTTCACTGTTTATAAAATTTTTATTATTTGGATTAAAAATATTATTTAATTTTCCCTCTTTGTATTCTTTATTTTTATTTCTATTTAATTCATCTTCATTTAACTTATTCAAATCATTTTTATCATAATTTAATTTTTGTTTTATGATTATATCATCGTCTTTGGTATTATTTTTATTTCCATTTATATCTTTAATTTCAGTATTATTATTATTATCTTTTTTATTTATTATTTCATTTTTTTTTGGTTGTTCAATAATATCATTTGAATTTTTTAAATTATTATTACAATTATTTCTTTTAATATTCATTAATTTATCAGATTTATTAATTAGTTCCTGAATATCTTTATTCAATAAATTTATATTATTATTATTCATATATCTATTTTTTGTATGAAGATCTTCAATTTTATTGTTAAAATTATTTTTTTCTTTATTCCTTAAAGATTTATTAAATAAAGAGTCTTCTTTTGTATTATGAATATTATTCTTTTTAAGAGAAATTATTTTATTCTTCATTTTATTGTTTTCACAATTAAAATTATAATTAATTTTATCATTATCGACTTTAGGAGACATTATTTTATTGTTATTATATTCAGAATAGTTAGTTGATTTATTTCTTCTATCATAATTTGGAGTCCCTTTTCTAAATATTTTTTTATCATCATTTTTATTTATTCTATTTAAATTGTTTTTATTATTTTCATCATCAGTATTTCTTTCTAATTTATTACTTTTTAATAATGAATTATATGGTGATAATAATATATTATTTTTTAAAATATCTGAGTTTTCCAATTTCTGTTTATTATTTAATAAATTTTGAGAACTTTTAATTAATCTATTTGTCATAGGAATAACTTTTAAATAATTTATTTTAGGTTCTTCTTCTAAAAAAAGTTCATTATTTTTTTTTGAATTTTTGGTTGAATCATTATATAAATTATCATTTGATAAATAATTTCTATTTTTTTCATCATCATCATATATTTGATTAAAATTATTGTTATTAATATCATTATTTTTCAAATTATTTTTAAGTAAATCAATTTCATATAAATTATTATCATTTTCTTTATTTAAAATATTATTATTATTACTTGTTTTCTCTTTTGTTTTTAATTGAGAAATAAACTTTCTAAACATCTTTTTTTTAATTAAATTCATTCTTTTTTTATAAAATTTAACTAACTTATTATATAAAAGTAAAAACTTTTTTTTATTAATTTGTTCTAAATAACCTTTATATTTTTCATGATAATCTTCATTTTGAATTTTTTCCATTTTTTTCTTTTCTAAAATACCTTTCCACCAAATAGTAATTTTATCAACAGCATTTTTCATAATTAAATAAATTTCTTTTCTTTCTTTATTTATTCTATCTTCAAGTACTTTTTTACTTTCTTTACTAATTAATCCATGTGTATATTCAACTCTTCTCATCATAACGGCTGTTCTTTCTGCAGTATTAAACTCATTTTTTTCTTTATCAGATGTCATTAATAATCTACTTTTACTTGGAAGAGGAGTTAATTTCAATTTATTTTTTAATTTTAAACATTCTTCTTCTGGATAAACATAATAAAAAGAATTTTTTTTAAAAGTATTTTTTATATTTTCTTTGTATTTATCAATTTCATTTATATATTTATCTATTGATAATTTTTCATAATATTTATCATATCCTAATTTTAGTCCTACTGAGTCTCTATTTTGTTTAAAATAATTATTTAAGAAATTTTGATTTTTTAAATATGCTTTTTCTAAAGATGATGATGATTTTCCTATTTTTTTCCCTGTATATAAATTTTCGTAATCCCTTTTATCCTTTACATAATTTGAAAATAAATTCGAACAAGATGATGATTTAATTGGTAAATTGACTTTTTTATTACTTAATTCTAATTCATTATAATTTGATTTTTTTAATGATGAGTTAGTTGAAGATAATATATTTTGATTTGAATTTGAGAAAAAGTTTTTTATCATTAACCGTATTTTTTTTTATTTAACAAAAATAACAAAAAAAAAAAAATAATTTAAATAAATATTTTAAAATGTACCATAAATTCAATAATTATAAAATTGTAAATTTTGCTTACTTTTCTATAATAAATTTTATATTTATATAATTATATATACTAAATACAATTAAATTAATTTGTGAAATTCAATATAAAATTTTTTAATTTATTTCTATCTTTAGAATTTGAAACTTTTATATTAGTTAAATAATTATATATATCTTCTTTTTGCTTATCATTTAAAAATGGAATTATTTTTTTAACAACATACTTACCATATTTATTTTTAAGAAAATTCATTATTTTATTCGAATAAAACAATTCATTTATTAAAGAATTGATTTGTTCTTCATTTAATAATCCAATAATTTTTTCAGTAACATTAGATGAATATTTCTGTAATCCCAAATAACAAATATTTTTAATAATTATATTAATTATAGATTGACAATCATTTTTCCAATTTTCTAAAATAAATTGTATAGCATAATTTCCAAAAGGACTTTGTGATATTTCAATACAATTATCAGTAATTATTAAAATAATTTGATTTTTAATAGAACTTAAAATATTAAAAGCAATAAATTTTTTAACAACACAAATTCCATTAACATCTAAAGAGAAATCTCTTAAATTTTCTAAAATAATTTTATTTAATTTATCTCTTCTAATTTCATTAATAGTAGATATTATTTTTTGTAAAACATGAGTTGCGTTTGAATCATATGCCATTTCAATTTCATTATTTTCAATACAAGATAATATTATTTTTTCTTCTTCTTGACTTGAAATTACATCACATAATCTTTGAAGAACATGTGTTCCTGAATAATGTTTTGCTATTGTAACATAATCATTTTTTATATATGTTAATATTAAAATAATTTGATAATGATTACATAATTTAATTATAAATTGACAAAATAATTTCCATATAAATCAATCATTAAAAGTGATAAATTTGATTTTAAAAGATTTATAAATATTGTTATACATTCAGGATTTTTTTTTAATAATACTTTTTGTAAATCTTTAGTTCCTTTTTGAGTTCTTAAATATTCTATTAAAGGAGGAAGAGAATTTAAATATTCTATAAATTGTTTTATTTCATCTGTTTCATATGAATCTAATCTATTTATTTTTTTTGTTGTTATATTAAATGATGATTTTTTATCAGATTTATCATTATAAAATATATTATTTAATCTTTTTGGTTGTTCGGTTGTTTTTCTTTTTATTGGTATATTAATATAGTTAAAATTTAATAAATTATTTCTTTCTTCAGAATTAATAAATGAATTTTGTTGATTTCTGGGAAAATAATTAAAATAATTATTTTGATAAATTTGGTTGTTTCCTATTATGAAGTTTTGAAAAAATATATGTGGATTATAAGAAATAAATAAATTCATATTATTAATATTTGGAAATGTATTTATTTGATTATTTAACATTTTTTTTTGATATTCAATTTCTTTTTTTGAAGGTTTTACATTATAAGATAATTCCTATATTAATTAATTTGAATATAAAATAAATTATTTACATCTATTATTTCGTCTTCATTATATTCATTTATATCATAATCTTCTTCAGATTCTTCTTCATTTAATAAATTTTTCGGTAATAATTGATTAAGACTTTTATTTGATGAATTTTTATCATAACTCATTTTATTTTAAATAAATACTAATTTTCAAAATAGAAACAAAATCACTTAAAAAATAAAAAAAATAGAAAAAATTAATAAAGTAAAAAAAGTATAAAAAAAAAATAAAAATTTAAAAAAAAAAAATATTTTTATCCTAAACAAAAAAATAAAAAAAATGGGTAAAGAATTTAGAGGAAACCAAAAATCAAATCGTGGTAATTTAAAAAATCGTGGAAAACAAAAACCAAATTGGGACGAGCCTCCAAAATTAGTATGTGAAGTAGGTAAAGTAATGCATCCAGTAGAAAATTACATTTTAGTACAAAATGAATTAAAAGATAAAGTTCCAATTTTCGGAAGACCAGTTTATATAAAAGACAAAAAAAAAATAGGAATGATTGATGATGTATTAGGACCAATAAATGATTTTATGTTTAGTGTAAATTGTGATAAAGATGTTAAACCAGAATCAATTAAAAATGGAGAAAAAATTTATATGAATGTTGAACATTTTTTACCTTTTAGTAGATTTCTTCCTAAAAAACCAGGAGAAAAAAATAGTGGTCAAAGTAAAGGAGGTAATCAAAATCTAAGAGGAAGAGGAAATCAAAGAGGAAGAGGAAGAGGTGGTAATAGAGGAAGTGGAGGATTTAGACCACAAAGAGGGGGATATAGACCTCCTAGAGGAAAACATTAAGTTTTAGATATAAGGTTTAATCATATTTTTTTTTTTTTTATGGGATGGTTTTTTTTTTTTTTTAGATATTTTTGGTTTGTTTATTGGTTTTTTTATATTTTTTTTATATTTTTGGATTTTTTTTTTTCTTTTAATTTGAGTTAATGTTTATTTTTTAAAATAAAAATAAAATTACAAAAAAATTGAATAATTAATATCTAAAAATTTAAAATTTTAATTTAAATTTAATATCATATTATAATAATAATATTTACCTAAACAAAATTAAAACATGGAAAATCATAAAAAATGATATTAAAAAAAATAAATAATACATATATCCTTAAAAAAAATTACTCTTCTTTCTTTTCATCACTTTGTGTTCCCATATTATTAATTCCCATATTCATTCCCATTCCATTCATATTATTCATATTATTCATATTATTCATATTATTCAAATTATTCATATTATTCATATTATTCATATTATTCATATTCATTCCTAAAAACATATTATTCATCATATTCGGATCAGGCATATTCATAATATTCATACTAGGCATCATCAAATTAGGATCCATTCCCATCATAAAAGGATTATTCATAATTGGATACATTTGATTATTCATTTGACCATTTTGAGAATATGCTATATTATCACTTTTTGATCTTAATTCTGAATCACCATGTGCAAAAGTACATAATGTTCCATATCTACATGTATTATCTTTTTCCCAATATTTACATTTTACTATTTTGTAATTTTGAGGATTTGGACCTTTTTTTTTCTCTGGTATTCCCATTACTTGATTTATTATTCCATTCTGAGAACGAAGTTCTTCTATTCCATGGGCAAATTGACATTTGTCTCCAAAGGAACATCCTTTTTGACTACTGTAATGTTTACATAACATTGTTTTGTATTTTGCTGGATTGGTTTGAGGTGGTTGTGATTGAGGGTTAACGGTCATTTTTTTTTTTCAAATTCATTTTCAATTGTATGAAGTGTATTTATATTTGATAATTCATCAGTATTATTAAATAATTGATTTTCTGTTGTCAAAAAAAATAGTTTTTGATTTTTTAATGTTCTATTTTCACTTTTTGGTATTTTTTCTTCTTCAAAATAACTTCTTTTTGTACTATTTGAATTATTAAAACTATTTATAGTTTCATATGTATAAATTCCTTTTGGTTGATTTGATGTTAAATTAGAAAATATTTTGGAATTTAAATGTCTAAATTTAGATAGATTTGGTATTTTTTTATATTTATTATAATTAATTTTGTCAATAAATGGTTCATCTAATATTTTTTCATTTCTATTTATTGTTGTTTTATTTGAATTATCTTCTCTTTTTTTATTTAGAATATTCATTCTTATATTTTGTGGTTTTTTTAGAATTAATTTTCCCGTAGAATGTGGTCTCAAATGAGTTTTATTTGATATTCTCATTTTTATTAAGAAAATATAATTAATTTTTTTCTAATTTAATTTTTATTGTAATTTAAATTTAATTATAATTATTAAATAAATTAAAAAAAATAAATTAAAAAATATGTATTTATAATATATTTAAAGGAAAAAATGATATAATATCATTTTATATACAATATATATTTTTTTATTTTTTTTCTTCACCATCATTATTTATATCAATATCTTCATCAATAATATTATCTCTCGAAGTTAAATTATATCTAAAAGTATACAACAATTTAATATTATTGTCTTTTCTTTCTTTTTTTTTATCTAAGTTAACTTTTTTATCATTAAATTCAAACTTATTAATTGCTCTTATTTTACATTTAATATTCATTTCTCTTTCAATATCTTTTAATTTTTTTCTAGAATTATTTTTCAAAATATTTTTCCTCTAATAAAACTATTAGAAATTTTTACTTCTAAAATTTTCTGGTTAAATTAATTAAATTACAACTTGGTGATAAGACTCTTTCATTTTTTTTATCTTTTTTAATATTATTTTCACTATAAAAATAATTAGGTTCCCTAATTTCACAATTTTTATTAATTTTACAACTAATATTAAGATTACTAATTTCAACAATTTTAACTTTCTTTTTAAATTTTTTAAACTCAGAATTTTTTTAGGATAATTATTTAAATCCCTAATAATATCAGTCCATTTATTAATTAATCTTTCTTGTCTTGATGATTTAGGATAAATTGAAAAGTCAATTGATTTAATTTTTAAATGTTTATTATCACTTTTTTTTCTTAACGAAGTTATTAGATAAGATATACTATCTTATGTTGTTTGAAAATCATCTATTAAACTATTTATTTTTCTGTGAATTTTTGAATAATTTTGTATTTCTAATGAATTTTTTATTTTTGATTTGCTTCTTGCTGTTGATGTTTCTGTTTCGTTATTTGATATTAAATTATTTTACTTGATGATGAATCATTTCTTTTTATTTGGTTTTTTAATTTTTTTTCTCCTGGAGATAATTTTTTTTAAGTCTAAATGATGAATTGAGTTTTTTTTATGCATAGTTTTTTTGGATGAGGTAGTTTTTAATTTTTTAAACAACTTTTATATTCTGTTATCATTTTCATAATATTATATTGTTTTTAATGTATTAATTTTAAATTTTTTTAATTTAAATATTGTTAATCATATAAATTATTAAATTTTGAAATTTAAATTTAAAAAAAATTTTTTAATTATTTGATATATATTTTTTTAAGGATAATAATTTTTATTATCACAATTACAATTATTATTAAAATTATTAATTGGATTATTAAATTCAAAATTATTATTATTAATATAATTAAAATTATTAGAATTTAAAGGTGTAGAACTTATTATATTATTATTATAACAATTGTTTGAATTAAAATCTTCATAATTACTATTATTACTATAATCATAATTGTAATTGTAATTATTATTTGAATTATTATTATTTTTCTTTTGATAATATTCCATATATTTCCCTTCTAATTGTTTTAATTCTGATAAATCATATTCATAATTAATAGGAGAAGGTAAAATAAAAAATAAAAATTCATTCCAATTAAGCATTCCATCTAAATCTTCATCATATATTGAAATAAAAGATATTAATTCTTCATCACAAATTTTAATTTTTCTTTCTTGTAAAAAAATAGAAATATCGTCACAAGAAATTAAACCATCTTTATCAATATCCATATTAATAAATAATTCAAGTAAAAAACTTTGATTATTATCATCAATATGATTAAAAATTTCTATTTTTTTAACATTTGCATATTCAAATAAATAAAAATCACTCATTAAACATTTTGAAGCTAATTCTTCTAAATCTTTATTTAAGTATTCACTAATATTTAATTTATAAGTTTCTCTTTGTGTAGCAATTGAACGAATTAAATTTTGGTCTTTATTTAAAACAAAATTTAAAAATTCTCCAAAATTTAATTTTTCATCAAAATCTCTATCATAATATTCTATAAATAAATCAACTGTACACCTATTTTCATTTATTGAAATATTATTATCTTGAAGAAAATTTAATATGTCATTTTTTGTTATGTAAGATTTGTCATCTCTGTCTATTCTTGAAAATAATGCATATGGTTCAAAGTCTGGATGATCATTTAATTGTTGTTTATTTTCTTCTGATTTTGATGAATTTATTGTCAGATTTACTATTAGTTCTAATATTTCTTTTACTTTCATTTATTTTTTTAATTTAATTTTGAGTTTATTTTTTTTTAATTATGAAAAATTTAAATCAATTGATTATAAATTTTTATATATAATGAAGTTCTATATTGAAATTATTTTAAAATTAAAACATAAATGGTAAAGTTTTAATTTAAAATATTAAATAATTTAATTATTTATTTAATATTTGAGATAATTAGATATTTTAATTCATGGAAAAAAAAGAAGAAGAGGAAATAGAAACAACAAAATTATTAAATTCATCACATAATGAACCACCAAAATCAGTTTTTGACACATATAAAGGACTATTATATATGTTTTTTTCATGTTTATTTAAAAGTCTTTTTTCAATTTTAATAAAATATTCTTTAAATAGAAATGAAAGTTTAACATCATATCATTTATTATTCTACAAAGTAAATTTTATGTTAATAATATTTTCAATATTCACAATAACAATATATAAAAAAGATAGAAAAATTTTTGACAACTTAACTCAAATAAATAGAAATCAATTAATATTTTTAATATTTCGTGCATTATTATCAATATTATCATGTTCATTAACAGCATTTGCTTTAAAATATATGAGTATAAGTAACGTATATGCAATTTATTATTTATATCCTGGAATAGTTGTTTTATTTTCTAATTTTATTTTAAATGAAAAAGTAGGAAATTTTGATTATATATGTTTATTTTCTTGTTTTATTGGTGTATTATGTGTTTTAAGACCTGGAATTTATTTTTTTGATGATACAAATTATGGAGTTTTAAGTATTTTTGTATTATTAAGTGCTTTATTTAAAGCATGCGAAGATATTATTTTAAGATATATTGGTAAAAAAACACATTTTTTATATACTCCTTTATTATATTGTATAGTTGGTTTTTTTATTTATTTAATTCAAGTTATTTTATTTAGAGAAGATAAAAAATTCATTATTAAAATGGGTTTATATGATTGGACTATTATTTGTATTATTGCATTTTTAGCTGTTAGTTATCAAAGTTTAATGGCTCTTGCTTTTAGTAATGAAAAAGCTGGAAGAGCTTCAATGATAAATTATTTACAAATTTTATTTACTTTTCTTGCTGATATTATTATTTTTAAAAGAGAAACTGTTCTTCTTGATTATATTGGTATTTTGTTAATATTTGGATTTAATTTTACAAATGGTTGTATTAAAGTTTATTATAGGAAGAAAGAAATAGTAAATACAAATGAAAAATAAAAAATTATAGATATTTATTTATCTATGTTAATATAAAAACAATAGTTAAAATAGTTTGTTTATTAAAATATTTTTCTTTATTTTATTTATTTTTAAAAAGTTTTAATGAACTTAATAATAAATTTAAATTTTTTGTCATATTATTTAAATTATAATAAATTAATTTAATTGTTTATGCAATTAAAATATAAATTTTAAGTTTATATAATAATATTATTCAATCTACACAAACTCCTCGATAACTTTTATATTTATTTATATATTCATTTTCATCATAAACTGAAGCAATATTTTCAAAATTAAATTCTTCATCACTTTCTGATAATTCTTCCTCATTTATTGAAGGAATAGGAAAATAAATTAAATAATCTTTTTTATGTAACCTTTTTTTTTCTTCAAAAAAATTAAAATTTGTATCAATAATTTTCCTGGCAACAATTAGATTAATTTCATCCATATTATCTGAAATCCAAATTTTATAATTTAATAATTCTTTAAAATTATCTTGAGAATATTTCATATAATAAATTACCTCTTCATAAGGAGAAATAATAAATTCTATTAATCTACCAAATTTTCCTTTATTTTCAGTATTAGTTAATGGATTTTTATTATAATTTAAATTAACTTGTGTTTGAAGATTTTCTTTTTCAAATTTTAAATTTTCTTTTATCACATATTTTCCTTGACCTAAAAATTCATGTAAAAATAATAATAAAAGAGGAATAGTATATTTTCCATTTAAATCATCATTTATAATTAATTTTTCTTTTCCTTCTACTAAATTAAAATTGAAATATGAATTTTCATTAATTAATAATATTTTTGAATAAGGACTATAATATGCATTATAATTTGTATTTTTTGATTCTCTAAATATAAATTTAGGTATTAATAAATTTAATTCATTTTTAATTTTTTGTTCTGAAAGAAGAGACATTTTAAAAGTAATTTCATTTTTAATTTTATTATTTCCTATACCAGATTTTATCATATAAATTAATTCAAATAATAATGATTCATTATTTATATTTTCTATTATTTCTTTTAATAAATTATAAGCCTGATAATATGCAGAATTTTTATTAATTTCTGAAAAAATAAGAATATCTGGTCCACCAAAATAATAATTTAAATTTAAATATCTTTGTAAAATATAAGGTTTAGATTGATAATTTTTTTTAATTTCTTTTATATAATATTCAAAATCCAAAGAATTATCTTTTTTTCTTTGAAAAAATATTAATTTATTCTTTTTGTTATCTGTACTTTTATCATATTCTTTTTCATAATTATTTTTTAATCTAAAAGGTTTTGAAATTATTCCAAATTGCTCATATATTTTTTCTTCAAAATAAAAAAATAAAGTTTTTATTTTTTCTTTCCAATTTAATTCTTCTTTTTGTTTAATATTATTAAAAAAAAGTAAGAATTCATTATAAATTCCTATTACTTGATAATAAAATTGAATATAAGAATAATATCTCCATAAATAAAAATTAAAGATAAAATTATAATGTAATTCATTATAAGTTTCAAGTCTATTTATGAAATTATTATTTATAAATTTTTTTATTGTGTCTAAATAATAATTTAATTCTTCTATTTCTTCAATAGATATATTAACTTTCTTTTTAAATAATTCATAAAAATTTTCATTGATTTGAAAATTATTATTTTGGTTTTTAATAATTAATTGGTGAATAATATTATTAACATTATTTATATTACTTTTTGAAAAATCTTGTAGAGTTTTTTTTGAATAAAAATAATAATTTTCTTTACATATTTTAAATAATTTTATAATATTTTCTCCATTATCAAAACCTTTTATTGTAATTAAAAAACTTCCATATTTATAATTAAAATTAATGTTATATCCAAGTTTCAGAATATATTCTTTTTTGCAATTTAATAAACAATATCTCACACATTTTGGTAATCCAAATTTATCATTTTTATTTATTTCATAATTATTAATATGTAATTTATTTGGTATAGATTCATTCTTTGACATATTAAAAATAATTTCAAAAGAAAAATCAGATGCTTCATTAATAAAGCCAAAAATATTATTTTCTTCACCAACATAAATTAGAAAATTAAAAGGAAGACTTTCTTTAATTTTTTCATTTTCTGAATTAAATAAAACAATATTTTCAGTAAAGGAATACCCTGAAAAAATTGGTATTTTATCTCTTTCTATATCAACAAGTAAAATATGCTCTAGAATTTTAAATTCTTGATTTAAATTGTTTAATTTAATTGAATTATAATAATTTGAGTTGGATTGAAAATCTAAAAAATAAAAATTTATTTTTGTTTTCGTTTTTATTTAAAAACAATATCAATAATAAATTTAAATAAATTTAAAATCAGATAATTCATGATTAGACAAAAATTAAAAATTCTATAAATTAATCCAATTAGAAAAGAAAGTTAATTTAATAAATTATTTATTATTGCTGAAGAAAATATCAAATATGAAAATAAATAATACATATTCAATATAATATTATATTTTGGAACCTTTATATTCCATTAAAATTTGATTAATATTTTGATTTATTTTTACAAATAGTTATTTAAAATATATTCTAGAAAAAAAGAAATAATAAATAATAATTTAAAAAATTTACAAATATTTATTTATCTATATTTTTTTAAAAAGTATTATATAATAATATTATTAAATAAAATAAAATAAAATATTTATAAACATTTTATTTTTATAATTAATTTTCATTTACAATTTTTCTGCAAATGAACTTTTAATATTAGGAATATTTTTTTGACTTTTATTTTCATTCCCTAAAATTTCCTTAACTGAATTATGATCTAAATTTAATTCTTTTTGAATAATATTTTTATCAGGTAAAGCAAAAGTAATTCTCAAATTATTTTTTCTAATTTTTTTATTTTCACTACACTGAATTAATTTCCCAAATCTATAAATACCTTTAATTCTCCTAAATCCATTTGAAAAAGTTCCTTCACCATGTTGACTATTATTAACCCAATTTCCTTCATAAAAAATATCATTTTTCCAATAATAAATTCCAAATCCATTTTTTTTTCCTTTAATGTAATTACCAATATATTTATGATTATTTGGCCAAATAAATTCTCCTTTTCCTTCAATTTCACCATTTAAAAATTCACCTTTATAAATTCTTCCATCTTTCCAATTAAAAGTACCATTTCCATTCATATTTCCTTTATTAAAATTTCCTTTATAAATTGACCCATCTTCCCATTTAAATATTCCTTCTCCTTCTTTTTTTCCATTTATAAAATTACCTTCATAAAAATTTATATCATTAAAATTTTCTTTACCAAAACCATTTGGTAAATCATTTTTAAATAAACCTTCATATGAATATTTGTCTTTTTTTAATATTAATTTACCATTTCCATCCGCTTTTCCATTTATAAAATTACCTTCAAAATAATCTCCATTTGAACTTATTAATTTTCCTTTTCCATTAAATAAATCATTTAAAAAATAACCAATATAAATATCACCTGAAGAATTAATATATATTCCAAATCCTTCTTTTTTACCATTTTTATTCCAACTTCCTTTATATATTGAGTTATCTAATTTAAATTTATAAATTATTTCTTTTTTTATTAAATTACTATAATCTATTAAAGTGTAATCATTTTGATTAAAATCTTTTTCTATATTTTTAAAATTATTTTTTGTTAATGATAATATTTCATTATCTGAAATAATATTTGCTACTTTTAATATATTTTCATCAAATAATTTTTCATAATTAATATTTGAATCTGTATTTAAAGTTTTAGTATTGTTTTTATCATAACAACTTTCAGTTTGTAAGGATTTCAAATTTGATTTAAAACGATAATTTTCAATTATTTCATAACTATTAAATGGAAAATCTGATTTTTGAACTGGAATATTACCAGGTTCATTATTACAATAAGAACATCCAATTGCTTGTCCCATATTTTAAATTATTAATTTCTCTTGAAACAATATAATAATTTAATTTTTAAAAGGTTATTTACATTATTTTTAAAAATTTAAATCTAAGCTTTATTTATAATTTTTAAATTATAAAAAAATATTATCTATATTAAATATTTATATTAAACTTTTAATGATGTTGTAAAAAATAAATCATTTTCTTTATTCATTTCTTTACTATTATGACTATTATTTATATTTTTATCTTTACCAAAATTTCTAATTGAACCTTCACTTGCATTTTTTCTTAATCTAATTTGAACTTTGGGTAAAGTTATTTTTGGTAAAATTCCTTTTGGAAATTTTCTTATCCTATTTAATAATTCAGAATGTTCTTTCTCAAAACTTTTATCATTTGTTTTTGCATTAAAAAATGGTTTTAATGAACATAATTTTTTATACATATTTGAATTTTCTTTTATTATTTTTGTTTTTATCTCTTTTCTTATATATTCACTCATTTTTATTTTTTTTTTTGTATTTTCTAAAAAATCTAAATTTAATTGAGGTTTTGGAGATTTACAAAATAAATGTATTAATTTTTTCCTTAATATTTCATTATCGTTTTCAATTTTTTTTGCTTTGAAAATATCAAATTCTGTTGGTTTTGAATGTTCTGCTTTTTTTGGATTAAATAATCTAACTTGAGTTTTTTTATCTCTTATTTGATATAAATTTCTTAAATGACAATAACTTTGATTCCTTTTTAACATTATTGTTGTTCTATCTATTGATTCATATGCTTTTTGTATAGGGTTCATTATTTATTTTTCTTTATATTTTTTTATAAATATAAAATAATAAATTTAAAAAACTATTGAATAATAATTATTATGATTTTAATATTATCTTATAATAATTAAATATCAAATAATATTATAAATCTTAAATTAACGATATATTTATATATAATCAAAAATTTTTTGTGATTTCATTAAATAAAAAAAAGATGTATTATCTTTAATTATTTAAAAAAAATAATATTTATATCCATAAAGAGTAATTATTAATATAATATTCAAAAAAATTATCATTATCATTATTAAAGGAAACAATATAAGTACATTTATCCTTTATTAAATTAGAATAATTATTAAAAAAAAAGTAAAAATAAGAATAGTTTAGAACATTTTTATTATTTTCATTTATTTTTATTTGTTTCTTTTTTTATTAATTTAAATTGTATTTATTTGATTATTGTTATTAATAAAAAAACAAAATAATAAACAAATATAAATAAATATGTCTCAAAATCAAGAAAAAAATAATTCAAATTTTGATTTACAAAACCAAATATTTTCAATGTTAAAAGGAGTAGGTGTAATAGAAGAAAATGAATTTGAATTTAAAGAAAATATAAATGATATAAAAGAAAATTTATTTGGAGATGATGATTTTTCAATTCCAGAATTTGAAGATGCTGAAACAAATCATAATACTACAATAAGTAATTATGGAAATTTTTTAAGAACTCAAAATGAGAAAAGTTTAACAACAAAAATTGATAATATGATATTTAATAATTATAATCAAATATTTAGAAGAGGAAAAAAATTTCAAACTCAAAATTACAATTCAAATTATTCATTTAATCCAATTGATAATTGTAATGTTCAAACTCCAAATAATTGTTTATTTAATTCTATTAATTCATTTGATAATCTAAATAATTTAAATAATTTATCTCAAAATAATAATAATTTGAATTTTACTATTCAAAATCAATTGAATAATAATATTCTTAATTATTATAATATTAATAGTAATAGTCCTTTAACTACAACTCCTTTTGGAATGGAAATTCCAATTAGAGCATTTAATTTTAATACAAAAATTAATAATACAAATAATATTAATTATAATATTTTAAATTTAAGAAATAATTTAGGAAAAAATATTAAACATGAAAAAAGTTCATTTTATCATCAAACAAAAAAAGAAAAATGTGATAAAAAACATAATTTAATATTAAATGAAAATATATCAAGAGAATTAGAAATGTTATTAATTCAAAATGGTTTTTTTAATCATAATGTATATAAAATATTACAAGGAAAATTTATTTCTTTAATGAAAATTCAACAATCAAGTAGAATACTTCAATATTATTTAGATAATACTCCTTCAGAAATTATTCATTTAATTTTTATAGAAATAAAAAACGAACTTGAAGATTTACTTTTTGATATTTATGCTAATTATTTTTGTTTAAAATTATTCTATTTTTTAAATGAAGATGATAGAATAATTTTTTTAAAAATTATATCAAAAAATTTAGATAATTTATCTATTAATAAAATATCAACTTATCCTATTCAATGTATAATTGAAAAATTAAATAATGAAAAAGAACAAGAAATTATTTTTAATGGTATAATAAATAATTTAATGAAATTATGCATTGATGTTTATGGAACTCATGTTATAGAAAAAATATTTTCTTCTTTTTTTAATTATGAAAAATATTTAATTTATATTTCCAATTTTATTTTAGATAATTTTATATATTTAGTAAATAATTCAAATGGTTTATGTGTTGTAAAAAAAGAAATTATAATAGAATATAAAATCAAAAATAATAATTTTGAAAAATTAAAAAAATTATTAGTAGAAAATTCATTAATATTAGTTCAAAATCCTTTTGGAAATTATGCTTTACAAACAGCAATTGATAATTGGAAATTAGAAGATTTAAAAGAATTAATTTCCACTTTTAAAGGTAAATGTGTAATTTTATCAATTCAAAAATATTCTTCAAATGTAATTGAAAGATGTATTGAAAAAAGTGAAGAATTTCTTTATAATTTTATTATTGAAATTTCTTATGATGATAATTCAATTGGTTTATTAATGAAAAATAATTATGGAAATTATGTTATTCAAACTGCATTAAAAGCATTGAAAAATAATAAAAATGTTAAAAATATACTTATTAATATGATGAATAGTAATTTAATTATTTTAAATGATAAAAAATTGATTAATAAATGGAAAAGTATAATTTCCAATAACTGTACAAATTAATACTAATATTTATAAAATATTTTAGTAAAGAAGTTTTATATTTGTATTATTATTAAAATTGGATATAAGATATTGATATAAAAATTTTTTATAAATATAATAATAAGTGTTTTATTAATTTTAACTGATTTTTAAAAAATAAAAATTAATTATCCAAGATAAGTCTTTATTTTTCATATCTATAAAAAATATTTATGTAAATGAGATTATTTATATTAAAATATTTATATAATTTAAAAATATATTCTAAATGAAATTTAATTTAAAATATATAATATATAAGTAATTAATTTTTTTTTCTAATTAAAAATAATATTTAAATGACAGACAGTTTTGATGATGACTTTGATAAAGAATCAGAAGAAGAAAATTTAGAAAAAATATTGAATGATAAAAAAGAAGAAAATACAAATATTGAAGATAAAGATAAAATAGAAAGTGATTTTAATTATAATTTTCATGATAAAAGAAAATCTTCTCCAAATTTTGAACCAGTTAATGAAAAATATGATGATATTATAAATTCAAATTTAAAAAAAGAAGATAAGAAAGAGAAAAAAAGATCATTTGCTGAATTTGAAAACAATCCAATTTCTTTAAATTTTCAAAATGAAATGAAATTTGATAAGTTTGAAAGTAATCCAATGAATAGTATTCTTAGTCAAATGAATAATGATAATTTTGGTTTAGGTAAAAAAAAAGAAAAAAAAGATTTTGAATTTATGACAAGTAGTAATTTAAAAGATGAAAAAAAAGATTTTGAATTTATGACAAGTAGTAATTTAAAAGACGAAAAAAAAGATTTTGATTTTTTAACAAGTAGTAATTTAAAAGATGAAAAAAAAGATTTTGAATTTATGACAAGTAGTAATTTAAAAGACGAAAAAAAAGATTTTGATTTTTTAACAAGTAGTAATTTAAAAGATGAAAATAATGATTTTAAAAAAAATAAAAGTCAAATTGAAACAAGAAGAAATACAGATTTTAATTTTAGTAGAAGAAATTATTCTGCTATTAAAGACAATGATAAATTATTAGGAATAATTAATGAAGAAAAAAAAGAAGAAAAAGAAGAAAATAATGAAAAAAAAGAAGAAAAAGAAGTAAAAAAAGAAGAAAAAGAAGAAAATAAAGAAAATAAAGAAGAATCTTCAAATCTTTTTGGAGGATTAGGTAGAAGAAGAAGAGGTACAACAGTAAGTCCAGAAAAAAAAACGGAAAAAATTAATAATAATAATAATGATATTAATAATTTAAAAGAAGAAAAAATTGATGTGAATAAAATAGAAAAAGATATTACAAATATTTATTTAAATAAAGAAAATATAAAAGATAATATTAATAATGAAATTAGTAAAAATTCAAATGAAGAAAATGAAAAAGAAGAAGAAAAAATAGAAAATGAAATAATAAATGATGAAAATAAAATAAGTGATTCAAATGAAAAAATAATAAATAAAGATTTGATATCTTCAAAAATAATATCAACTGATGAAGAATCAAAAAAAAAAATAGAGTCATTAACTGAAGAATTAAATAAAGAAAAAGAAAAAAATAAAAATGAAAAAAAAGAATATGAAAATAAACAAAAAGAATATGAAAATGAAAAAAAAGAATTAGAAAATAAAATAAATGAAAAAAATAAAGAAATTGAAAATAAAGAAAATGAAATAAAAAAAAAAGAAGAAGAGTTTAATAAACAATTAGAAGAATTAAAATCAAAACAAAAAAAAGATATTGAAATAACAGAAGAAACATATAAAAAAAATGAAGAAATATTAAAAGAACAAATAGAAAATTTAAAAAAAGAAATGAAAGAAGAATTAATTAAAGAAAAAGATAAATTAACAAATATACATCAAAAAGAATTAGAAAATATTAAAGAAGAACATAAAAAAGAATTAAATGAACAAGAAATAAATTTAGGAAAAGAAATTGATAAATTAAAAAAACAATTAGAACAACAAATTGAAATTAATAAAATTGTAAATAAAGTTGAAAATTCATCTAAACAAATAGATGAAATATTTTTAAAATTTTCAAATGAAAATAAAAATCAAATTGAATCAAATAAATTATATCATGAATCCTTAATAAATTTAGAAAATAGATTAAAAGAATTAGAATTAAATCTTAAGAATGATAAAGAACAATTTTTAAAAGATAAAGAAAATTTTGAAAATGAAATAAATGAAAAAAAAAAATTAAATGAAGAAGAAAATATAAAAATAAATAAACAAAAAGAAGAAATTAATGCTTTACAAAAAAAAATAAAATTAGAAGACGAAGAAAATAAAGAAAGATATGAAAAAGAAAAAAAAGATAATCAAAAAAAATATGAAGAAATGAAAAAAGAATTAGAAGAATTAAAATCAAATTATCAAATTAAATTAAATGAAATAGATTATCAAAGAAAATTATTAGGAGAAGAAAAAAAATATTTTGAAAAATATAAAGATGATAATATTAAAATGATTGAAAGTCAAAAAAAAGATATTATAAGAAATAAAAATTCATATGAAAATGAAGAAGAAGAAATAAAATCAAGAATAAAAAAGTTAAAAGAACAAGAAATTTTTCTTTCTGGAAAGTATAATCAATTTGAAAGAAGTAAAAAAGAAATTGAAGATAAAACACAACAAATAAATAAAGATAGAAATGATTTAACTTTAGCTGCTAGAAGACTTGATGAATCAATTAAACAATTAGATGAAAAACAAAAAATTATTGATAAAGAAAAAAATTTAATTGCAAAACAATATAATGAAATTGAAAGATTAAAAATTGAATTAAATTCTGAAAAACTTAAAATTGAGCAACAAAAAAGTGATTTGAGAATTAAGTTTCAAAATTTAGAAATGTTAAGAATTAAAATGAATAATGTCAATTCAAATAATAATAATAATAATAATTATAATATGAGCGTTAATAATTTTAATAATTTACCAATGAGTCAATCTTATCTTACAAATAATAATTTTTATAAAAATAATTATGAAACTTTTTATAATAATAATATTAGTAATTCTCAATTTCAACCAAATCAAACAGTAAGAAATAATAATTTTAATGCTGATGAATATTTAAAAAAAATTAAAATTTCAAATAAAAAAGATGAAATGGAATTTTCAAAAGAGAAAGAATACTTAAAACAAAGTAAAGAAAATTTTAATAAATCATCTTTAAAATAAAATTCAATTAATATTCTTTTTTAAATAAAATAATATTAAAAATAAAAAAAAATTTTTATTCTTTATATATCAGGAACAGAGTTTTGGGCTTTATGAGTTCTTATTTTTGATTTTATTTTAGTTATTTTATTTATTATTTCAAAAAAAAGAGGATAAGCTTCTTTATCTTTCATAAATTGATTTGAATCTTCACAAAAATTTAATAAATCATCAATATTTAAATCACTCATTTTTAGATTTAATATTTCAGTTAATGTTGAATATAAAGTAATAATATAAGCTTTTATTGTGTTTTTATCATTAGCATAGTTTATAAAATTATAAATCATATTTGAAAATTTAGTGATAAAATTGATTAAAAATAAAATCATATCAATTTGTTTGTTTTTAGATAAAAAATATATATTTATAAAATTGATAATTGTAAAAAAAGTTTCAACAGTAATTCTTTTATTATCTATTACATTATATGAAGATAAACATTGACCAAATATGAACGTTATATTTTCCAATAATTTAACAGATAATTCAAGAGATAGAATTTTTTCTTTTGAATTAATAAATAATTGTGAAATATTATTTATTGTTAATTCATATAATAAACACAAAGTTAAAAACTCTTCATCACTTAAATCAACTTTTTTATTTTTTGATTCTTCATATAAACGATAATTTAAATTTAACAAATAATTAATTAATATTTCATAATTTTCATCATTTGAAAAATTATTATATATTAGATACTCTTTAAATAGATGATATAAAATTGATAAAATATATAGTTCATTTTTTCTATCTTTTGAATTTTTAGAAATAGTTTCTAATAAAAAATCTATTATATTTTGTTTTTCTTTGACTAATAAATTTGAAAATAATTTTTTGATTTCTATATCATAATGTAATAATTTATTTATTTCTATTAAAATTTGAGTTGGAATAATAGAAGCAATTTTTAAAGTATCTTTAATTTTTTTTAGTAATTTTAAATTATTATAATGTTCAATACAAAATGTATATTTTTTTAAATTAAAATCCAAATCTTTTAATATTTGATTATTCTCATCCAGAACAACAAACAATTTTTTTATATTTCTATTATGTTGTTTATATTTTATTAATTTTTCTTTATCATTTAATACACAAGAATTAAAATAGCATTTATCCATTAATTTAAATATATATTTTTTTAATTATATATTAGATAATTAAAAGTTCATTAATTATAGACATCTCTAAAAATGTATTTGTATAAAATATTTTAATTATTAATTAAATTTATATAAATATTTAAATTGTTATTTAAATCTACACAATCAGGACAAATATTGTCTCCATCACAAATCTGTGAATCAAAAGAATAATGACAACAATAAATTATTTTTCCATTTTTTTGAATTTGTGTTGCAATATGTCCTTTTTTATTTATTAATTTATTTTTGAATTTCGTTTTTTTAATATTTTTTGCCATACAATCAAAGCAAAAACAATTATTTTCATCACATCTTTTACCATTACAACATGAACATTTTAAATAATTTTTTTTACAATGTTTTAATTTATTAAGAGATATTATTTTACAATCAAATTTTTCATTGATTGAATCAACTTTATTTTCTATATCATTCTTTTCTTTAATAATTCCACGACTATCTTCAGCAAAAATTTTTCTAGTAGTAAGTGAATATAAATTCTCTTGATTAACATTTGAATAATTAATTAAAGATGAACACTTACAAATTAGACATTTTTTAGAACAACAATTCTTACAAAATATAGATTTACATTTACCACATTTAATATAATTACATATATTATTTTCACATTCAGAACATTTTTCCATGATAAAAATTAGTTTTATTAATTTTTTTTTTATATTAATTTGAATTAAAGAATTTAAATAATTAATTTATGCTACTTGATGCGAAAAAAAATAAAAATCTTTTGAAAATTATCTCACTTTATTATGATAAAGATTCTTTTTTCATAAATTCATTCAATTCAGAAATCCTTAACAAAATAAATAATATTTTATCACCTAATATGATTTCTTCATATTTTACACAAGATAATAATTCTCAAATAAAAAAAAATTCAACTCAAATTTTATTTACTTTAAATTGTGAAATTTTAAAAAATCAAAATTTTGAAAATTATTTAATACTAATGAAATATATTAACTCATTTGGAGAAGAAAGTATTGCATTTATTAAAGTTTTACTTCATTTATATTGTATTCAAACAAAAAAAATATCAAATAGTTCTGATTTAAAAATTAAACTAAAAATTTTTACTCCAAGTGAATTATTTTTAATTGAACCAAATCAAAATCTAAAAATAAATTATTTTGTTCAATTTTATGGAAGAATAACAAGTATTTCAATATTAAAAAAATTAAATACAAGAATAAATTACATTTGTACAAATTGTGGAATAATTTTAAGTAAAAAAATATCATTAACGAATTTTAAAAAAGAAAATATTGATTTTCATAAATGTGAAGAATTAATTAATGTAAGTGAATTTAATCCAAAAATAATTTTTGAATATACTGAACCTATTTATGTAAGGTATATTATAATTGAATTTCAAGAACAAAAAATTTTAGGCTTAATTGAAGAAGAGGATTATTCTTCTGAAATACTTAATTGTTATTTAAAATTTTCTGGAATTATTAAAACTAAATATCAAACTGATAAAAATGAAAATTTTTTTACTAAATATATTAAAATTGTTCAAATTGAAAAAGATTTCAATAATCAAATTATTAATAATGATAATAATTCTTTTAATAATTTTCAAAATTTTAATTTTAACGATTTAGGATTTATTAGTAAAATTTCAAATATGTTAAATATAAAAAATAAATTTAGTTTTTGTTATAATAGATTAATTCCTAAAATTGATTATAGTAATATATGTTTGTTCTATTATTTATTTAGTTTAAGTGAAAATAATTCTGAATATAATTTAAAAATTCATTTTATTAATTTGTCAAAAAATAATTTAACATGTTTAAAAAACATAAAAAGATTATTTAATTTATTTCCAAATTTATTTAAATTTTATTCAAATGAAATTAAAAATGCTTCTTCAAAATTAGAAAATGATTCATTTATAAATTATCCAAATTCACATTTAATAATAAATAACTTTGAAAATAAAAATTTAACTCCTGAAATAAAAAACACAATTAAATTATTATATAATGATGAAATTGCATTTTCAAATAATAAATCAAATATATGTAATATAATATTAAATTCAAATCCAGAAAAAAGTTTATTTACATTTAGTGAAAATTTTGATATTAATTTAAATGGTTATGATATAATTTCAATAATTCATGATATAAATGATTCAACAAATGATAAAAAGAAATCAAATATGATAATAAAAGAAGAATTTTCTTACAATAAAAAAAAGAGAAATTATAATTCTATTTTAATGGAAGAAACACAATTAAATAAAATAGATTTAATTAATAATTTCACAGATGATTTATTTACAATGGATACAATGTCAATAAATGATTATTTTAAAAATCAAATTATTATAGAAGAAAATGAAAATTTAGATTTTGATTATCCATCAATGTTAGAATATATTAGTTTTGTTAATAAATATATTAATCCTAAAATTGATGATTGTAATTTTAATGATATTTATATTTTATCAGAACATATTAAAAGTCAATTTCAAGAATTGCAAAATTTTTCTTTATTTGATATTAATTGGATTTGTATTGAAACATTACAAAAAATTTCAAAAATTTCTGCAAGAATTGAAATGAGGGAAAATGTAATTAAATCTGATATAATAAAAGCTTATTTTATAACTAAAGAATTTATTCAACAAAATTATGTTTATTATTTAATAAATAAAAAAGGGAAAGGTAATAATATTAAAGGTAAAAAAGGAAAAATTAATTTTGTTATGGATAAATTAAGACAATATATACAAATTAATGGAAAAAATATTTCATTAAATGATATAAAAAATTTTGGTTTATTAACTTCAAATGAATATGATGATATAATTGAAAAATTAAATTATGAAGGAATTTTAGTAAAATTAAATAATCAAGAATATGAAATTTCTTTATAATTTAATATTTTTTTTTTCTAATATAAAATAATATATATATAAATAAAATATTATAAAAAAAAAATTGATTAATTTTTTAATTTTAATCACTTTGAAAAATATATTTAAACATATTTAAATTTTCTGATGCTTGTTTAACTTCAGGTAAAGAAATAATTTGATTAAATTGTTTTTCAACTTCTTCTTCACTCATATCAATATTTAATTTTTCAAATCCATCTTCACTTTCTTCTTCTTGTTGAATATCAGCATATTGACTATCAGGATTAATTAATATTGCAATTTTTCTTTTAAAATCATTTGTAATTTGTTTTAATTCTCTTTTTTGCTTTTTTATATCAATATCCATTATTTTGATTTCTATTGTTAATTTTCTATCTTCTAATTTTTTTAAATTTTTTTCATAAAATTTCTTTTTTTTTAATGCACTTACTGCTTCTTTTTTATGTTTTTCTTTATTTACTCCGCTTTTTGAAAGTTGAATTTGTTTTTTTACTTCTTTATCAAATTTATCTACTCTTTTTTTCATTCTTTCAATATTTTTATCAATATTATCTTCTAAATATAATTCTAAATTTTTCTTTTGTTCATCTTCTTCATCTTCACTATCATCATAATCATCATTATCATTCATATTATTATCTTTCATTAAATTTAATTAAATCTTTTTTTGTATTTTTTTATCAAATAAAAAATAAAAAAAATTTAATTTAAAAATATAAAAATAAAAATAAAAAAATAATATTATTTAAAAAAAAAGAAATGTCAAAAAAATTTAATAATTCATTTCAATATTTACAAAGTGTAGAAAATATAAATGAAGATTTACTAACATTAACATATGGAGCATTAATAGTTCGTTTAATAAAAGATTATGAAAAACCAGAAGAAATAAATGAACAACTTGATAAAATGGGATATAACATAGGAATAAGATTAATAGATGATTACTTAGCAAAAAGTAGAAATCCACCAGCAGAAAATTTTAAAGAAGCAGTTGAAGTAATATGTTTAGCTTTAGATTATTATTTAAAAGCAAAATGTAATCAACCAGAACCAATTCAAAATAAAGAAATAGGAAATAATAATATTTCAACACCAATTGAATATAATATTGTTTTTTTTTATAATCCTTTAAATAATTATGTTGAATTACCTGAGAAATATAAAGGTTTATGGTATTCTAATATTATTTGTGGTGCTATTAGAGGAGCTTTAGAAGCTATTAATATTAGAGTTGAATGTAAATTTAATAAAGATGTTTTGAGAGATCATGATAAAAATGAAATTAGAATTAAATTAATTGAAATTATTGAAGAAAAATTAGCTGAGGAAGAACAATAGTTTTTTTTATTATTAAATTAATAAATTTAATCATTTAAAAATATAAAATGTAGAAAAAAAAATATTTTAAAAAATAAAAATAAACAAATTTTTTATTTAAAAAAATTAAAAGTTATAAAAATATTATTATTCAATATCTAATTGATTTAAATATATTACATTAAATTCTTTCTTTTTCCATTTAGTAACTTTATTATTAGTCATTTCATAAGTTCCAGGTCCTAAAATAATATTTTTATATTGAAGATTTTTTAAATCTCTACTTTCACTAGTATTAAAAGGAGGATAAGATTGTTTTTTAACAATTTCTTTATCTTTAATATATTTCCCAGGACCAACATCATCACTATTTTTAATAATATAATTATCTTTAGGCATACTAGAATTAAAAGGAGGAATTAACTTATTAGAACTTTTTTTAATATTATTATAATTAATAGACTTAACAGTTTCAGGATGATAAGCACCAACAGGAGGTTGACGATAAACATCAGGAGGTAAAATATTATATGTTGGTTTAGATATATTAACATTATTTTTTCTTGCTTGTTCTAAATTAGTAATTATACCTTTAAATTTAATAGTATTACTTGTTCCTGTTGCACTATATGGATTTATGTATGTTCCTGGTCCTGGATTGTTATTTATTCTATCAATTGGATTTGTTGATGTTAATTTATTAAATCGAGGTTCTATTATACCAAATTTTTCATATTTTGAATTAAAGGATTTATGCTTTTTTGGTATTTGTAAATTTAATTGTTTTATATTATTATCTTCTAATTCTGTAAATCTTTCTGTTGTTGTGTTAAATGGATACATATCTTTTTGATTTTCTTCTTCTTCTTTATAAATTTTATTATTTTGTGATATTTTAAATTTATTTTTTAATTGTTTTATTTTATTTAAATCATCTTTAAAATAATATGTTGGTGAAGGTGCTCTTTTTTTTCTTTTTTCATATATTGTATCACAGAATTTATTAGGATTAATATTATCAATATTAAAATCAAATCTAGGAAGATCAGAACCAAAATTAAATTTTTTATTTTTTTTATGTGGATGATTAATACTAACAAAACTACTCCATTTATCATCTTCATAATAATAACCAGGACCAGGAAAATTTCTTTGATTTTTATTAATTAAATGTTCATCACTTCTTCCTTTAATATAAATTGGATATTCTTTTTGTTTAATATTATATTTAACAATATTAGCATTTTCTTTTATTTTTTCAGGATTAAAATTATTAAAACCATTATCATGAGTTTTACTTAAACTATCAATAATTTTTTTTTGTATTTTATCAGTACTACTTGAATAATCAATAATACGATTAGTTTTAAATTTACTCCATTGTGTTCCAGTAGAATTCCATTTAATTTCTAATTCATAATTTCCAGGACCAACCATATCATTTTTTTCTCCTGAGAAAGTTTTATATAAATTAGGATTTTCTTTTGGAATTAATTTTCCATTTTCTAATATTTCATAACCATATGAATGATGTTTTGATGGAATTGATGAAATATGAGAAAATTTTACTTTATCAAAATCTATTAAATTATTTCTTTTTATTTTATTATTTTCTTTTTCTCGAAAACCATTTGAAAATGTTGTATTTATTGATGTTGTATCATTTGATATGTTATCTTCTGGATTTGTAAAAAAACGTTTTGATTGTATATTAAATCCTATTAATTCTTTTTTTTTTGCTGATAATATTTTTTTTAATTCTTTTTTATCATTTTTTGATGTTGATTTTGATGGATGATGTGTTTTATAAAATTCATTTGTTATTGTATTTCTAAGTAAATTTAATTCTATTTTTCTTCCTTTATTTATATCTTTATATATTTTTTCTTTGTCTTTGAAATTTTTCATTTTTTTTATATTTTCATCTGAATAATATGAACCTGGTCCTGGTTCTGATGATTTTGTTATTGTTGTTTTCATTCTTTCTGTAAATGTTCCAAATGGAGCGAAATTTTGCTTTATTTTCCTTTTTTCTGTTTGATTTATATATTGACCTGGACCTATTAATTCTGTTGATGGAAGATTTTTCTTTTTAAAGAATTTGTCTTCTTTACAAAGAAATGCCATTTAAAAATTTTTTTTTTTCTTTGTTTATTAGTTATTTTTAATAATTAATTATATTATTTTTTTTTATATTTTTTTTTTGTTTTGTGCAAAAAGATTAAAATAAGTTATTATTAGTTGAATAGATTTTATAATATAAAAATATTATTTAATTGAAAAATATTTCTTTGTTTCATTTATTATTTTCACTATTTTTTTTGATAAATTACTCCAAATTAAATCGATAAAATATATATAAAAAAAGAAATTATATATATAGCCTTATTATTATTTTATTTTTGAGATAAAATTTTTATTTTAAATTTTAAATTTTTTTATATTATTTATATGATTGATTTATAAAGATTCTTTTATCAATATTATTTTTTATTTATATTTTCTTCAGTTGATGTTATTGATAATGATTTTATTGTATCTTCATTTATATTTTCTGTTTCTTTTTTATTTATAAATTCTTTTAACTCTTTAATTTGATTTTCTATCATTTTAATTTTTAATTTATAATGTGTAATTTCATTTTTAAGTTCAATATTTCTTTTTTTTAAAGATGTATAATCTAAAGAATGATAATCAATTGAAATATTTGTTGGAGAATTTATTATATTTGAATTACTTCTTAATAATTTGAATGAAAATTGATTTTTATTATCTTTTTTATTATTTTTTTGAATAATCTTTGAATGAGGTGTTAATGGAATTATATGTTTTACATTAAATATATTTTTTAAACTTTTATTATGTTTTTGACTTTTATTTAAATCACTTTTTTCATTAATTGATTTATTATGATAAGAATGAATTTTTTTAAGATTTATTAGATCAACACTTGTTTTTTTATTATGAATTCTTTTCATTAAAATTAAATTAATTTTAAATAACTATATAATAAAATAAATAAACAATTATAAAAATTGCGCATTCAAAAAATAAATAAAAATTTTATTTTACTATGAAGACAAAATTAAAAACTTTAATTTAAAGACTCTTAAAATTTATTTATCATTTTTATTATCATCTTGATTTTCTTCTTCCATAAATCCACCAACAATTTCTTCACCTCCTTCATTTTTTTTTTCATTATCTTCAACTTTATCAATTTCTCCTCCTTCTTTATTTTCTTCTTTATTTTCACCACCATCATTTTTCTTTTCATCATTTCCTTCATTTGGTTTTTCTTCTTTACCTTCTTCTTCTGTGAAACCTGCAACATTTTCTTCTTTATTTTCTCCTCCTTCATTTTTTTCTTCTTTATTTTCACCACCATCATCTTTTTTTTCTTCATTACCTTCATTTGGTTTTTCTTCTTTACCTTCTTCTTCTGTGAATCCAGCAACATTTTCTTCTTTATTTTCTCCTCCTTCTTTATTTTCTTCTTTTTCTATTTCACCACCATCATCTTTTTTTTCTTATTACCTTCATTTGGTTTTTCTTCTTTACCTTCTTCTTCTGTGAATCCAGCAACATTTTCTTCTTTATTTTCTCCTTCTTCTTTTTTTTCTTCTTTTTCTATTTCACCTCCTTCATCTTTCTTTTCTTCATTACCTTCATTTGGTTTTTCTTCTTTTCCTTCTTCTTCGGTGAAACCACCTACATTTTCTTCTTTATTTTCTCCTTCTTCTTTTTTTTCTTCTTTTTCTATTTCACCACCTTCATCTTTTTTTTCTCCTTCTTCATCTTTCTTTTCTGTTTCTTCTTTTTTTTCTCCTTCTTCTGTTTTTTCAATTTCACCTCCTTCATCTTTCTTTTCTTCTTCTCCTTCTTTTTGTCCAACTTTTTCAGCTTCATCTTCAGGTTTAACTTTATCAATTTCTTCTTTTTCCATATATGCATCTTCTGGTTGTTCATCTTTCTTCTTTCTAAATTTAAATTTCCTTCTTTTAACCTTTGGTAAATCACCAAACTCACTATAAATTTTATATGAACCAGGACCAGGATAATTATCTTTAACACTTGTATTAAATCTTGAACCCATTGAAATCTTAAAGCTTGATTTATAAATACTATTAAATAAAGGAGCACCAATTAAAGGAGTTAATTTATAACTATTAGGTCCAGGAAATTTATTATCTAAAAAAAAAATTAATAAAAATAAACTTACATCTATAATTAAATCTCTTACTTTTATAAAGAGAAAAATTAACTTGTTTAGTATTTTCAGTTTTACTTGAAGAATAAACACCATCTGTATTAATAGCTAAAATATTATCATAAGCTCCAGGTCCAGGAGAATAATTATCAAAAGATTCTGCTCCACATTTAATTCCCATAGTATAATTAGGACCTTCTCCTAATCTATTTTTAATATTATACATTCCAGGACCAGGATTACTTTTTTCTGCTTCTTGACTATTAGGATTATAAACTTTATCATAAGCATTTCTTGAATTAGGAAAAGAATAATGAGGACCATTTTCATTTCCAACATCAAAATCTCTTTTAACTGGATAAAATGCTGGTCTATTTGTACTTTTTGTATCAAAACCTAATTCAGAACGATTTCCGTAACCTATTGCTGCTGCTCTTTTATCTTTCACATCTGGTAATGGATAAAAATCAGCATCACATATATTTTTTATTTTTGTGAAACGAGTTGCTTTTGGGAAACTATATAACATTTTTGCTTGGGATTTATTCCATAAAGCATCACAAACTTGCTGTTTTGTTAATGGGGGTAAATCAGACATTTTTTTATTTGTTATAAAAAAAATAATTATATTTAAACATTTTTTTATTTTAATTTTCATTTTTATTATATTTTTTTAGTATATTTTTTTCATTATTTATGTTAATAACTTTTATTTTTGTTTGATTAAAGGTATCTAAATATAATTAATCTTTTTACCGTTTTTTTCTTAATTTAATAGATTTAGCCTTATTTATTATAATTAAAAAATGAGCGAAGATGATAATAAAAAAGAAAAAGTAACTAAATATAAAAGTTCTTCAAATGATAATGAAAAGCCAACAAATGCAAAGGATCCATATGAAAAATATAAAGCAGTTCCTTGGGATGAAAAAGAATTTGACAATGGACCATTGGGAGATGAAAATAGAGTTTGTCGTGATTGTGTATGTTGTATTATATTTGTAGTTTTTCTAGCATCATGTGTATATGTTGCTATATATAGTTTCAAAAATGGTGATCCAAATTTATTATTGTATCCATATGATGAAGATGGTAATCAATGTGGAAGAAATGAAGCAAAAGATTTTCCTTATTTATATTATTACAAAGCAAAAGACAATTTAAATAAAATTATAACTAAACATGACATAAATTCCTTTTGTTTAAAAGAATGTCCAAATCAAGAATTTGACGATGATCTTTCAGCAATAAATTTAGATTGTTATCCAACAGGTGAAAACACAGATTGTACAGTATCAAAAAAGAATTATTTTACATCAAAAAATTTCCTAAATAGATTTTGTATTCCAGCATCAAAAAAAAAAGAAGATAATGATCCAACAAAGAATCCTGATAACATAATAATAGGACCAGATGGAGAAAAGTATATAAAGATAGATAATCTAGAAAGTGAGGATGCAGAAGATAGTGCTAATTCATTATTAAATTTTGCCTTTTTCAAAAATAAAATAGGTGCTTGGATTAGTGATATTTCAAATTCAAAACTTCCAATTGGATTATCTGCTATTTGGTCACTTTTTTTTTGTATGATTTTCATGCTTTTTATTCGTTGTTGTACAGCAATTATTGTATATACAGTTATAATATTAATTTTGGTTGTTTTAATTGCTGCAGGAGTTATTCTTAAATTAAAATCTAACAAATATGAGGATTTAGGTGATACTAAATATGAAAATGTTTTTGATGCTTTGGCTTATACTTGTTGGAGTTTTGCTGCTATTTGGTTAATTTTTATTTTATGTATGTGTAATAAAATAAGATTAGCTATTGCTTTACTTGAAGCTACTGGGAAATATATTAATAAAAATTGTAGTGTTGTTTTTCTACCATTTTTATTTTTCTTGGTCACTGTTCTTTGGTATGCTTATTGGATTTTTTGTACTTTATATTTGATTTCAAGTGGAACGGTAGAAGGAAAAAGTGATATTATTCCTGATATTTCTTTCTCTAAAAAATTACGTTATTTATGGTGGTATCATTTCTTTTCTTTATTATATATGAATGAATTTATTAAAGCTTATTCACAATTTGTTTATGCTTCAAGTGCCGCAATTTGGTATTTTAGTCATGAGAAAGGAACAGAACCACATAATATATTAAAATCATTTAAAAGAGGATTTAGATATCATTGTGGTTCATTAGCTTTTGGTGCTTTAATTGTTGCTATTGTTAAATTTATTATGTTTTTCATGGAAAAAATTAAGAAAAAAGTTGAAAAAGCTGCTGGAAATGGTAAAATTGGAAAATGTTATAGATGTTTAATTAATTGTTGTCAATGTTGTTTAAATTGTGTAGCAAGAACTATAGAATTTATAAATAAACATGCATATATTCAAATAGCAGTAAGAGGAAAAAATTTCTGTGTTTCAGCTTTCGAAGGTTTTGGTTTATTAATAAGAAATTTAGGAAGATTTTCAACTTTGATTTTAATTGGAAGTTTCTTCAGTTTATTTGGTACAATATTTATTGCTGTTGCTTCAGGAATTGTTGGTTATTTATTTGTTACTAATGTTAATCCATATAAAAGTGAAATAGATTCTCCAATTGCACCTACATTAATAATGGCTATTATTGGATTAGTTATAGGAAGTGTTTCTCTGAGTGTTTTTGGTATGAGTGCTGATGCTTTAATGCATTCTTTCCTTTTAGATGAAGAAATTAATAAAGGTCAAGCAAAAGCTTATCCTGAATTAGCTAAATTCATGTCTGATGAAAGATAAATAAATTTGAATTAAAATACTTTTTATTTGTTTTAGTTTTTATAAATTGTGATAATTTTATGTCTAAATTTTCATTCAAATATATTTTATATAAATTTATAATTTAAAGTATGAATTTGTTTAAATTTATAAAGAATAAAAAATGTAAAAAATAAAAAAATATTTTATTATATTAATAAATAATATTATTCTTTAAATAATATTTTTAATTTATTCCTTTATATTTTTCAATTAATCTATCAACAGAATCATCAATAAGTGAAAAATTAGGTAAAATATTTATACTTTCTTTTTCAGGTTTAAGTATTTTTTCATAATCTTTTCCTCCCATAGGATTACTCATCATATTCATAGGTTGAGTCATCATTTGTTGTTGTTGAGTAAACATATCAAAATCATCTCCACCATCAAAAAATTGTAAAATAGAATTTAAACCAAAAACTAAAATTAAACACCATGAAATTGCACTAACATAACTAACATCAACATCAGGTAAATTTAATCCTTGTTGCATCATTGAACGAAATTTTTGAGTTAAACCAAAAGGGAATTTTAATAAAATAAAACCACTAAAAAAATATCCACCTCCCACAAAAATTACAATATAATATAATGCATTTACTAAATTTTTTTTCATCATATCACCCATCATATTTGGATTCATTAAATCAGGAGATTTTGATTCATATTTTTGAGAAAAAAATCCTGTTTCTTCTTTACAAAAAAATGCTTTTCTTTGTTTAAATCCTTTTTCTGATATGTACATAAAATTGTTTTTTAATAAATTTGCTCTGTTTATTGCATTTTTTATTACTATATCAGTATCTTTTATTTTTATTTCATTTTTAAAATCAAAGTCTTCTATTGTTTTAGTTGAACTTTTTATTTTCTTTTCTGTTCCTTGATTGAAAATAAATGTTAAATATTTCATTAGTAATGATACACATATTGTAATTAATGTTACTGGGATAAAAACCCAATTTCTTATTGAAGAATCAATTCTTAGAAACATATTTTTTATTTTTATATTTTAAATAAAATTAAAAATAAAATAAAATAAAAAATTAATTGAGTAAAAATAATATTTAAAAAAAAAATAAAAAAAAGAAAAATTCAATTAAAAAAAATTAAAAAAAAAAACTTAAAAAAAAAATAAAAAAACCAAAAAAAAAAAATTTTAAAATAAAAAATGGATTCAAATAGAATAGAAAAAGAAATAATAATAGAAAAAGATATTCCACTAAAAGAAGAAGAAGAAGAAAAAGAAGATGAAAAAGAAGATGAAAATTATATAGGAATAGAAAAAAAATTAGGAGATTTAATATTAAGAGGATGGACAATGTTAGCAGATTCATGTCCATTAGAATCATGTAGATGTCCTTTAATGAGATCACCAGATGGACAAAAATATTGTGTAAATTGTGAAATGTGGCAATTTGATAATAAAAAAAGACAAAAAAAAAAATTTACTGAATTAATTCCTTTACATGGAAAACAAAATATTACTATTAAACATATGGATTTAGTTAAACCTCTTAAAAAAAAAAAATTAAATGATTCTTTTGATAATATTTTAAAAGATAAATTATTGTATTTAGCTGAAAAATTAAATAATGAAAATGATTTAAGGAATATTGAAGAAATTTTAAAAGCTATGAATTTAATGATGGATACTATTGAACATTATTATATGATTAAGAAAAGTAATTAATTTGGGTTTTTAAATTTTGAGTTTTTGTTTTTTTTTTTGATTTTTTTGTTTTATTTTTTTTTTATTTTGTTTTAGTTTTATTATTGTTTTTTTGTTATTGTTTATTTAAAAATTAATTTTTTTAAAAAGTTGTGAATTGTTTTTTTATTATTTATAAAATTAATTTTATTCTTATAAACTCTTTTAATTCTTTTTTAATATTTATAATTTTTATTTTATATTTGTATTAAAACTTCCTGTTCCTTTTCCAATTGCTGTTATAAAATCTTTTTCACCAATAAATTTTTTTTTTCTTTCAGTTTCTTCTTTTTTTTTAATTTCTTCATAAGAAATATAAGGAGTAGTATAATTTAAAAATGGAGTAGTAAATTTTAATTCAGTTTTAATTTTTTTTTTATTTGATTTTTTTTTATAAGATTTAGGAGTATTATCTAATTTTAATATAGTTTTAATATTTTGTAAAGATTCATTAGTCATTTTTAATAATAAACAATATCTATGAAAATCAAAAGCTAAATCAGAAGTTTTAAAACTAACTGAAAATTTATTATCTTCAATTGGTTCTGATAAATAATCTTTATGTACTAATATATAATTAAAAAAACTTTCAACAATATTATTTAAATCATTTATTTCATTTATTCCACTTACAATAACTTTATTTTTATAACGGATTTTATACATTGCTGATAATAATAAAAATTCTTTTGTTTTTTTTCTAACATCAAAAAATGGATATCTTACATTATTTATTAAGTCAATTATTTTATTATCATTTTGTTCATTATTTATAAAATCTTGTTTTAAATATAAATCAAAATCTTCAATTGGAACTTCAATTATTTCACTTATTTTTTTTTTTAAATCATTTATAGTTGATTTTTGACTTATATTTATATTATATTGATTTCTTCTAAAAATAAAATCAATATTTAATTGTTTAATTCTAGGTTTTGTTTGTATATAATTTGGTAATTTTTTTTCATCTTCAATAATAATTGCTTCTAATTTTTTTTTTGAACTAAATGATTTTTGTTTAAGTGTTTTTTTTCTCCCTTTTTTTCTTTTTGTTTTTTCCATTTCATAATTATTTTCTATTAAGCTTAATGTATCTGTAATATTATCATTATCTAATAATCCTTTTTTTGAAAATAATCTTTGAGCACTATTAATATTTACATAATCATCATTTTCACTTAATCCATATGAACCTTTACTCATTTTTTTTATAAATTAGTTAAATATATTAAAAATGAAAGAGATAAAAAAAAATAACAATATAAGTTATAATAAAAATTCTTTTAGAAATATTACGTCTGTTAGAAATAATAAAAATAAAATTAAATTTTACTCTTTAGGTAATAATATTAAAGATATGGAAAAATTTAAATTCTATAATATTTATGAAAATAATCTAAATAGTAATAATTTCCCTATTACAAATAATACAAGTGAACATAATTTTTATATTAATCATGAAAAAACAATGGCAAAATTAAATAAATCTCAAGGAAAAAAAACAAATAAAACTTATATAATAAATAATGTAATTTATCATAAAAGAAATAAGTCAGATAATATAACAAATGGAATAAATGACATTAAAATTCATTATAATAAACCAATAAATTTAAAATCAATATATTCTCAAAATAATTTAAATGATAGATATAAAAAAAATAAAATTGGAGAAGAAGAATTATTTCCTTCATTTGATTATTTAAATCCTGAAATAAAAGAATCATATAAATCATTAATTAATAAAACAAAAACTTCTCTTTTATTCATGAAAGATAAAGATTTAAATATTGATTCTGAAATAGCAAATTTAAATGGAACTAATTACATTACTGATAGAGTATTTAAAACTAAAAGTTATAATTCAAATGATAATAAAATTTTTTCATATGAATCTAATAATAAAAAACTTGATTTAGATTTACCATTTATTGAAAAACAAACTATTTATAAAGGATTAAATAATATTAGATTAAAATATCCAAATCCAGTTTTTAAATCAAAAATTGAATCTTTTCTTAATGATTTTCATAAAATAATAAATTTATATAAAACAAGCATCAAAAATAATTAAAAGACAATTATTTTTAAAAATTATATATTAAAAAACAATTATTTTTACCTAATAAAGTATAATAAAAAAAATATTTCCATAAAAATATTAAAAAAAACATTAATTTAATCTTAAAAAAAAATTGTAAAATAATAAAATAAAAAAAAACAAAATAAAACTCTAATTCTAAAATAAAAAATCATTTATAAAAAAATGGATCCTCAAACACCATCAACTCAAGAAGAAGAAGATTTCAAAATAGAAATATTACCAGACGATTATACACAATATGATTTATCATTCAAAATAATAGTAATAGGAGATTCAGGAGTAGGAAAATCATGTTTAACAAACAAAGCAACAAAAAATGTTTTTGAAGATTCATATAAATTCGTTGTTGTTGAAAATTTTGATATTTGATTTTTACTATAAATTTTTGGGTTTTGTGTTAATTTTTCTACTCCTTTTTTTATACAGTTTGTTATTTTTTGCATAATTGTTTAATGCTATTTCTTTTAAACATGGAGATATTATATTTGAAATTAGATTTTCTTTTTTTGATTTTTTTTCTAATACTGAGTTAAATGTTGCTTCACTTCTCCTTTTTTTTTAATAAATCATTACGATTTTTATCTTCTCTTATTATTGTACTTTCTGTGTTTATGTCACTATTTTTACATGAACACATTGAATTGTTTCCCATAATTTTTTCAAAAGCATTTTTATTTAATTTAAAATATTTTTTTTATTTATTTTATGAAAATTTTTTTCATATTAAATAATAATAGTTTTATAAATAATATTTTAAAATTTTAATTAAAACTGTTTATTCATTTTTTTTTGGAAAATCTATTTTATAATTTTTCATTTTTTTTTTCTTTTCTGCTTTTTTATATTTTAAATTTGATGCTTTCATTGGACCAATATATGTTTTTAAATCCTCTTCATTATAAAATATTTTTTCACATAAATAAATATGAAATTCATTATTATTATTATTAATTAAATTATTAACTATATCACTATTTATTTCTCTAAATTTTTGTTTTTGATATTCTAAATATATTGATTGTTCCTTTACTTTTTTTTTAAATATAATTATTAATTTTTCATTAAAAGAAATAATAACAAATAACAATAAAGATATATTTTCTTTTATTTGATTATAATCTTTTAATTCTTTTATAATATTAAAATGAGAAATATTTTTATAATCAGGAAATATTTTTTTCAGAATTGATATTTCTTCTTTAAAAATATTAGAAAATTGTTTTTCGGTGTCGGTGTAATTAATATTATCTAATTTATCTGTAATTGGCCAAAATGACTTTAAAAATTGTTTTGTTGATTTTATTTCTTCATTTTCAATATATAATTTATTTGTGTTATGAGAAAATTCTAAATAAGGAATATTTAATTCTTTAGTATAATTTTTCCCAATATAATATTTATATTTTTCTTTCTTATTATAATTTAATTCAAAATCTTCATCATTATTTCTTTCTTTTTTTTTTTCTAATTTATTTATTAATTCATTCAATTCATTTAGTTTTTTTTCATTGTATTCTTGTTTTTCTTTATCAAAAATAAATAATAAACTTAATTTATTTATCTTTTTCCCTGTTAATTTACTTAATCCTTTAATTAAATTTTCATAATTTATTATAAAATTAATAAAAACTTTTGAAATTTCACATTTTTTTTTATTTAATCCTACTTGTATTAATAATCCAAAAATCTCATTATTTTTTTCTAAAATAATTCCAAAATCAAAATATGCTCCTTCTTTTATTTGTTTTATTAAAATAGGATAATCATTCACAATTTCCAAATTCACACTTACATTATTTTCATTAATTTCACATATTTTATCAATATTTAAAACATTTTTTTCAGGAATTACAAAATCATTAATTAATTGACTTGATTCAAATAATACTATTATTAATCTTTCTTCTACAAATCCATGAACTACAAACATATTTTGTCCTTCTTCATTAATATTAATTTCAATATTAATTTTTTGAAAAATATATGATTTTAAAATTGAATTTGAAAAATTGATTAATTCAGGATATTGATAATCAATATTAAAATATGAATTATCATCAACATATATAATTTTAAAAAATTGAATTGGTAAATTTATTAATAAATTATCATTCTGATTAAAATTATATTTTAATTTAATTAATTCTTCATATAATATTAAATTGAATGCTATTTTATTTTTATCACAATTATATAATTTTTTTAAATATTCATTAATATCATCTTTATATTTATTTTTATCTACTTCATAAAATAAATTTATTAATTTTTTTTTATTTATTTCTAAATCTAAATCATTATAATATGCAATTTCAAATTTATTATTATATATTTTTTTAGTAATAAAATCAAACATTAAATTATTTATAAATTTTCCATTTCCACAAATTATAAATTTTATTTTTCCATTTGATGGAATCATTAAATTTTCATTAATTATATCTAAATTCATTATTTCATCTTCATCCATAAAAATATCATCATAATCATCTATAATAATAATAGGATTTATAATTTTTTGATAACATGATATTTTATTACAAAAAGAATTAAGTAATTTCCATATATTACCTGAAAAACCTTGAATATTTGATGTTTTTTTATAAAAATCATAATAATCTTTATATTCATTATTTATAAAAAGATGCATAAATTCCTTATAAATTATTTTTTTTCTATCATTACTTTTTAAAGATTTGATTATTTTTATATTAAAATAAAATACTTTTCTATTAATAAAATATTGTAAAAAAGTAATTGTTTTTCCAATTCCTTTTCCTCCACTTAAAAAAAAAATTTGTTTATTAAAAGCATCCACAAATGATGTTAATTTTTTTGATAATTTTTTTCTAATTTCACTAACAATAAAATGATCATTATTAATTTTATCTGAAATATTATCTTTTGGTTTATTTATATAATAATTTGAAATTTTTTCAGAAATTGTCTTTTGATATTCACCAAAATTGTTTGATGAAATATAATTTATGAATTCATCATCAAAAATTAAAGTTATTCTTTTATCTTCTAATACATCATTTATATTATTTTCAAATACTGTTTTTTCTTTCATGTCATCAGGATCTGTATACAAAGGATGATTAAATTTATATTCATTAATATAATTTAATATATCATTTGAACTATATATCATATTTTCAATTTCTTCTCCACTTATTTTTTTAAATTTTATTTTTCTTGAAAAAATAGAAAAACTAAATGGTCTTAATTGGCTTTTTTCTTCATTTTTGTCTTTTCTACTCAAAATTAATTCATTTTTCAAAGGTTCATTGACTATTTTTATTTCATAATTATCTATTTCAAAATTTATAAACATATTTTCTTTTATTTTTTCTATTTTTGGCTCAATTATATTCCAATTATTATAAATAAAATTTTTTATTTCTAAATTTTCTAAATTTGTTGTGTTTGAATTTTCAAAAATATTTGTTAATGTTTTTTCTGAATTTAATCCAATTTTTTCTTCTTTATTATCACTCTTTTTATTTTCTATTATTTCTTCCTTATTTTTAATACCTTCATTTTTATATTTTTTTTCTTCTTTTTCTTTATTATCATCTTCTTTATTTTGTTCTTTTTTATTTTCCATTATTTTAATAAATTTTGATTGAATAATAAAATATAAAAAAAAATAAAATTAAAAAAATGGAAAATAACATAAAACTAAATGAACTTCTCTCAAATCCAATAGCAGATAAAAAAGAAGAAATAGGAAAATTACATTCATTAATAAATACCTATAACGAAAAAAGATTATTCAAATTAAATATATTCAGAAATTTTTATAAAATTAATTGAATCAAAAGCAGAATTAATAAAAGAAAATGATTTAAATTACATGTATATATGACAAATTTTTCAAAGTGCAAGAGTCTTAACAAGAATAAAATCAATACAAAAATTAATGTATAATGAAAAACATATTTTTATATATCAAACTATTTTATCTCAATTAACAAACACTAAACCAATGGGTTCTATTATTGAAAATATACTAATTGAAGTACTTATAATTAATAAAATATATCTTGAATAAACTGCTGATATTGATTCTGAAATTAAAAATAATTTTGAAGAAAAAATTTTATCTTATGATTGATGATATGATTAAATTATTAATTGTTAATAATCCTACTTTAATTAAATTAATTAAATATATGTTAAAACCACATATTAATAATAAAGTATTTGTTAATAAGTTTAAAAAAATTAAAAATGTTAAAATTTTAATTTCTTCTATAAAAAATAAAATTTCTGATATATTTGATTTGATATTCCTTTTGGGCAAATCTAAATGAATTTTTGGTTGATGGATCTAGAATTAATATTTGTGTTGATTTCGGTTTAATGCCTTCATTATTTGAACCTGGTGGTATTGTTCAACATGATTTTTCTTAAGTAAAACACCAATTATTGCTTTTAGAACAGGAGGACTTAAAGATACTGTTTTTGAATATAAAAGAAATAAATCAGATAATATAGCAAATTTAAATGGAACTAATTACATTACTGATAGAGTATTTAAAACTAAAAGTTATAATTCAAATGATAATAAAATTTTTTCATATGAATCTAATAATAAAAAACTTGATTTAGATTTACCATTTATTGAAAAACAAACTATTTATAAAGGATTAAATAATATTAGATTAAAATATCCAAATCCAGTTTTTAAATCAAAAATTGAATCTTTTCTTAATGATTTTCATAAAATAATAAATTTATATAAAACAAGCATCAAAAATAATTAAAAGACAATTATTTTTAAAAATTATATATTAAAAAACAATTATTTTTACCTAATAAAGTATAATAAAAAAAATATTTCCATAAAAATATTAAAAAAAACATTAATTTAATCTTAAAAAAAAATTGTAAAATAATAAAATAAAAAAAAACAAAATAAAACTCTAATTCTAAAATAAAAAATCATTTATAAAAAAATGGATCCTCAAACACCATCAACTCAAGAAGAAGAAGATTTCAAAATAGAAATATTACCAGACGATTATACACAATATGATTTATCATTCAAAATAATAGTAATAGGAGATTCAGGAGTAGGAAAATCATGTTTAACAAACAAAGCAACAAAAAATGTTTTTGAAGATTCATATAATGCAACAGTAGGATTTGAATTTTTTTCATTTAATTTAAAATTAAATGATAAAATAATAAAATTACAAATTTGGGATACTTGTGGTCAAGAATTATATAGATCATTAATAACTAATTTTTATAGGAATTCTTCACTTGCAATAATGGTTTATTCAATTAATAATAAAGATTCTTTTGATAATATTGATATTTGGTTAAAAGAATTAAGAATGCATTCTAATCCTGATGCAAAAGTATTTTTAATTGGAAATAAAATTGATTTAGAAAATGAAAGAAATGTTAATAGAGAACAAGGGGAGCAATATGCTAATCAAAATCACTTTCATTTATTTTTGGAATCTAGTGCTAAAACTGGGTTTAATGCACAAAAAATATTTATTGAAGCTGCTAAAATTTTATATAAGGATTATTTGAAATATAAAGATAAATATGATACTAGAACTGGAACTGTTGGTACTTTTAAACCTATGAATAATAATCAAAATAAAAATGATAGTGGAAATAATAAAGAGAGAGGTGGTTGTTGTTAGTTGTTTTATTTAGTTTTAATTTATTTTATTTAATATTATTTAGAATATTTTTAATAAAAGAGTTTTTTTTTTTATTTTTTTTATATAGATTATTTTTTTATTATTTTGTTTTTTTTTAAATTCTTTAAATATGAAAAATTAGTTATTTGAAATATTCAAAAAATTATCTTTTAAATTAAAAATTAAATCATAGGATTAAATATATTTCAATATTTTAATATATTAATAAAAAAAACTGTCCGAATTAAACAAAATTTATTTTATAAAATAAAATTATATTTTACATAGAAAATTTATTACAATAATTATATTAATTTATGATAGTTATAGAAATATAATAAATGTCTAAAATTCCAACAAAAAAATCTTTAAAACATAAAGCAAATAAACTAACAAATACTGGTGAAAAAAATAATTCAATAAAAAGTGAAGAAATAGAACCTGAAATTATAAATATCCCTACAAAAAAAATACCAAGATTTGAAACTATAAAAAAGAAAAATGATGAATTAAATCAAAATTTAAATAATAATATTAATCAAATTCAAGAAGAAAAAGAACAAACGATTGAAGAATTAAAGAAAATTAATAATGAAATAATTAGGAAAAATGTGAAGATACATAAATTAAAAATAGAAAATAAAGATTTAGTTAATAAATTAAAAGGAATTAGAGATGAAGTAACTAAACAAATAAAATTAATTGGATTAAATAATATAACAGATTTAGAAAATGAAAGTAAAAAAATAAAAATAGATATTAATATTCAAGAAGTAGAAATAAAAAATTCAATAAATCTTATTCCTGCATTAATAAAAGAAAAAGAATCTTATGAAAAAATTTTAAATAATAATAATGAACAAACACAAGTTATTTTAGAAAATAAATTAAGTGAATTAAATGAAAAAATAAAATTAATTCAAAACAAATTAAATATTACAAAAAAAGAATTAAAAACACATAATAAATGTAAAGAAAAAATAAAAAATTTAGGATTAGAATATAATTTATTAAAAAATGAATTAGATTTTGAAAAGAAAAAAAAATCATTAAATGAATCATTATCTATTTCAAAAATAAATAAAAGACCAAGTCTAAGTTATTTAGAAGATGAAATATCTGATTCTAAATTAAGTTTAAATAATAATTATAATTCAAATAATAATTATGAAAAAAGGATTTTATCAAATAGAGAAAATTCATATTTTAAAGGACAAAAAAAATTATTAAAAATTTCAATTGAAGCAGAAGAAAGAATAGAAAAAGAAAAAATGAAAAAAAATTTAATTCCAATTTGGAAAGAATTTAAAAAAGTAAATCATAATTACATAAATTTTATAAGAAATAAACCAATAAATTCAAATTTTTCTCAAAGAAAAAGAAATGATTATAGTGCAAAATTATTTAGTGATAATGAAAAAAGTGTTCTTTCTAGAATAATTCCAATAGAATATATTGACAATTATGAACAAAAATTTGAAAGTGTTAGAATTGAAAATGATGAAATTAAAAATCAATATAAAAATACAATTGAAGAAAAAAAACAATTACTTAAATTCAATAATTTAAAATTGAATAATTCAACTGTGGAAATGAATAAATTAAATGAAGAGACAAAAGAAATTAATAATGTATTAATACAACAAAAGAAAATTATTAATCAATTAAACTCTAAATTAAAAATTGAGAATAAAAATTTAAAACAAATAAAATCAATTTATAATTTAAAAAAAAGAGAAAATTTAAAATTAATAGAATATGTTAATAGTATTCAAGAAAAAATTGATAAAGGAGAATTAATATTAAAAAAAGAATATGAAGAAAAAAATGATAATGAAGAAAATAATAAAGAAGATAATGAAAATGAAGATAATGAAAAAAACGAAAATGAAGAAAATGAAAATAATAAAAATGAAAATAATGAAAATAATGAAAATAATGAAAATGAAAATAATAAAAATGAAAATAATGAAAATGAAAATAACGGTCTAGAAAAAAATGAAGAAAAAAAAGAAGATACAAACTTAAATTAGTAAAAATAAATTTTTTGAGTTAGTTTATTTTCTATAAATAATATATCTAATTTTTATTGTTAATAATATAAATTTTTTTAATATCTTCTAATAATATAAAAAATGTTAAAAATGAAATCAAGAAGTTGTGAAAATATGTTAAATAAAAAAATTGATGATAATCAATTAAATTTACCACAAATATGTACAAATATAAATTTAAAACATTCAACTTTACCTAAAAATAATACTACAAAAATTACTTTTTATAAAAAAACAACATTTATAGATGAATTACCTAAAAAAACCGAACTTGAAAAACTACTAATTACAAATTTAAATTTTTCTAAACTTAATTCAAGAAATAGAAATTATTTAAATTTAAAATCAAATTATAAATTTAATAATAGAAATACTTTTAATATGAATAATTCTTTGAATTTTAAAAAGTATTTTCCACATATTTCAGGATTAATTAATAGAAAAGAAATTAATAATATTCCAATATGTCCAAATTTATTAATTACCTATAAAAATAAATATGCTAATTATAGTGAATATAAGAGATTTATTAAATTTAATGAAGAATTATTAAAATTAAGAGCTCAGATTAATTTAGATTCTAAAAATACTTTTAAATATTTAAAAGAATTTATGAGATATTATGGAATAACAAATGAATATTATTATAAAAATAATTTCCTTTGTAATTTTAATAATTTTGTAAAAAGTAATTTTGTAAATATTATAAATCCAAATTTTTCTTTACAACAAAATATAATTAATGCATTATTAAAAGGAGGTATAGTAAATACAGGATTCAAAGAAGAAGAAAAAGTATTTATTAGTCCATTTATTAAAGAAGAAAAAGAACCAAAAATATTTGATAAAATGACAAATAATATTAAAAAGAAAATAGAAACAATGTGTATTGTTAGTTTAGAAAAGCAACAAAAATTAAACAAAAGATTGGAATAATATAATATTGTACAAGGATTAATTTATAATTATTTTTCATTTATAATTTTTATATATTAGTGTATATATTTTCACAAATTACTTTTAGAAATTCAAAAATTTTTTGTAAATATATTAAAAAAATAAATTAACATATTTTATTATAAATCTATTAATTTTATTATTAATGGAATATTTTATAATTGATGAAAATATATATGATTAAATTTAATAATAATCATTTTATAAAATCTTATCTATGATAAAATTATATTTCTCATTGTTAAAAGGATAACATATTTTATATTTTTTATTTTAAAAAGTTTGATTAATGGTTTAATTAAATTCAAAAAAATTATTTTTTTATTGATTGATTAATATTTTAAATTATAATATAATTTTATATATAAACCAAAAAATTTTATTTTATAATAAATTATTTTATTCATTAGAAGAAGGATTATTATTTTCTTCATCTTCTTTTTCCATATATTGGTTATCATCATTTTCATTATTTAAAATTCCATTATCCTTTAAATTATTTTTTTCTTGTTCTTCCATATTTTTTTTATTTTTAATTTCATTTAACTTATTATTATTAGTTTCATTATCATAATTATCTTCATTATTATTATCATTCATTTCATTTTCTTCATTATTATTATCATTCATTTCATTTTCTTCATTATTATTATTATCATTTTCTAAATTTATTAATTCATCTTTTTCTTCTTCATCATTATCATGTTGATGTTGTAAAATTAAATTATATAAACGAAAAACTTCACTACTAATTCCTAAAGGATTTTTTGCATTTAATGTTAAATCTAATATATTATCTATTTTATTATACATATTTACTATATTTTCATTCAAATGATTATTAACTCTATAAGGAATTATATTATATGAATTAATTTTTATATTTTCTTCTTTTTCACTTAAAATTTTAAAATATTCTTTAAATTCTTCTTCAGTCATATCTTTTTTTGTTTTTATATATTTTTCATTTAAATTTTCCATAATTTCATCATATTCTAAACTAACATTAAAATAATTTGTATTATATTCATTTATATTATTTTCAATTTCCTCATTATTACAATTTATATTTTTAATATAATTATTATATGTGTTAAATACATTATCAATTTGATTATTAATAATATCATATCTTGAAAAAATATCATAATCTTTTTTATTAGTTTCTAATTTTTCAAAATTATCATCTGCTTTTTTAATATGAATTGGAATATCACTTTGTAATTTTATAGCATATAATTTTACACTTTCAACTAAATTATCAAAATCAATTTGAATTACTTTATGTTTTAAATGTTTTATATCAATTCTACATAAATTACAAATAAATTCTTTACAATTTCTACAAAAAACACTTACATAATCTCTATTACATGAACATAAAATTTTTTTTTTAATTGTTTTGTTATTTTGATTCTTTTTTTTTTCATTACTTTCTTTTAAATTATTATTATTTTGAGTTTGTATTTTTAGTTTAATAATAGAACTTTTTTTAAAATAATCACCAATAATTTCATTTTCATATTCAGAAATATCTTTATAATTATATATTAATTTTATATCAGAATTAATTGGTTTAAATAATTCTTTAGCAACATCTTTAATAATAGAAATTGTTTTATAAGGTGCAATTTCAGTTATTTTAACTTTACCTTGATATTCAATAAATACTTTTACTTTTTTTATTGAAGCCATTTTTTTATTATTAAATATAAAACTGCTATAATAAAATTAAAAAACAAGGTAAAAACATTAAAAAAAATTTAAAAAAAAATTAATAAATTTTTATATAACTTATATTTTAAATTAAAATGGCAGAAGATGGTGATTTTGAAGAAGATTTAATTAAAAAGGTAATTTTAGATGTTATTGAAGCAGATTGTCAACCAGAAAAAAATTTAAATGTTACTCAATTTAAAGAATTTACACATACAATAATAGATGATTTATATAGAGAATTACATAAATTGAAAAAAATGTTTAAATATTCTGCTACTGTTTTACTTCAACAAAAAGTTGGTGCTGCTTTAAATTATGGAAGTGCTATGTATGTTGATAATACTGCTGATGGTCAAGTTACTCATTTTTATAATGATAGTAAATATTATGATTTAGTTATTTCTATTGCTGGATATAAAATTACTCAAAAATCTTAAATAAATGGTATTTTAATTTTTTTTAAAAAAAATTTTTTTTAAATTTTTTTTTGAATATCCTTTTTCTGAAAATATTTAAATATTTTTTTAAATGTATAATTAAATTTTAATTTTATTATTTTATATTGTTTATTTTTTTAATGAATTTTAATTTAATATTTGTTTGCTATGTTTATTTATATATTTATTTAATATCTTATAATTATAAGATTTTTAATAATAATTCAAATTAATTTTGTCATTTTATTAATCTTTTTTTTTTCTTTTTTTCTGTCATATTTAATTTTTATTATTTAATTAAATGTATTTTATATTTATATAAATTTGTAAACAAACTCAATAATTTTAATAAACTAATAAATACAATATTATTTTTATTTATTTAATTTTGTTTATTTAATTTATATTGTATTTTTTGATAATATAATCAAAATCTTTTTTAAGATTATCACCATGTTCAACAATATTATCAAATCTTTTAAAACCTCTTTCTTGAATTTCAATTTCTTTTTGTCTTTTATATTTATCATGTCCTTTTAGATTTAATTTTCTCATATTTTTCAAAATAACTTCAGAAGAAAGACTAGTTTCTTTAATTCTATCAATAATATGATCTAAATTAGAAAAAAAAGCATTTTTTTTAGTAGGAATTTCAAAAGGTTTTACTCTTTCAGGTTGTAAGAATTCATCTGATATAAAAAGCATTTTTTTATCTCTTTTTAATCTTCTTTGAATATATTTAAAAATTAATTCATTATGTTCTTCATTTTTTTTTACTAAAATTTTATTTGTTAAATTACTACTTTCATCAAGTTCATTTAATTGATTTAATATATCATTTTTATTAATTTTTATAGAATCGGAATTTGAACTTAATAAAGATAATTTTAAATTTGAAAAATCTGTACTTTGTGCTATTTTATTTTCTTTTCTTTTTTTTTTAATTCTTAATTTCATTGGATCATTTTTAAAGTTTATACTTTTATTTGTTTTTTCAAAAGTACTTTTTGTTCTTGTAGTTTGACTAAAATATGGTTTTAAAACAAATCTTCTTTTATGATAATCTTTAAATATTTTATTTGTTGTTTGATTATTATTTATAGTATTTGATAATAATTTCTCATCTTTTAAAGTATTTAAATCGTCGTAAATTTCTTTTGTACAATCATTAATTTTTAATCTTATTGGAGGTAATGTTTTTAAATTTTCAGGGAAAAGAAAATTACTTTTGTATAATATTTCTTTATTTTTTGTTCTTTCCATTTTTAAAGTTTTGTATTTAAGTTATTTTTTTTGTATTTTACTATTTTATTTATTTAATATTAAATAAAAAAACTATTTTAAATGTCTATTACAATTAGTTGTTTTGACTGTAATAGTGTAGAAAAAATTGAAATAAATCCTTATGAAAATTATTATGAAAATAATCAAATGAATGAAAATAATATTAACCAAAAAATAAATGAATTTATTAATGAAAATGATTCAAATATTAATAATTGGGTTTGTATTGATTGTGTTGATAAATTTCAGAAGCAGTATGAAAAATTAATTTCTAATAAAATAACTGAAAAAGAAAATTTTGTTAAAGGATTAAAGAATTTATTAATTGATTTACATGATGAAAAATTAGAACAATATTTATTAAAAGATTCAGATAATCTAGAAAAAGAAAATATTGAAAAATCAAAAGAATATAAAGAATTAAGAGAAAAGGAAAAAGAATATAAAAATAAAATTGAAGCATTAAAAAACGAATTATTAAAATTAGAAAAAGAAAATAATGATTTGAATGATTTAGAAAAAGAATTAAATTTTATAAAACAAAATGAAGAAAACATTATAAAAATTTCATCATTAAATGAACTTTATAAAATTGATTTGAATAAAGAAAGTACATTAAATAAAAATTCATTTACATCATATAATAACATAAAAAATATAAATGAAGGAATGAAAGATTTAATTTATTTAACAGAAATTATATCTTCAACTTTAAATTTTTCAACAAATAAATATTCACTTTATTCTGGATTTATTGGGCCAAAAATTTTAAATAGAGAAGAAAAGAAATTATATTTATTATATATTGATAGTAATGATTCAAGTTCAAAAATGCTTTTTTTAGACGGAATTGAACAATATAAAACATATTTATCAGAATTATTATCTTATATTAATTCAAAATATAATATTGGAGATTTATCATATAGTCCAAATAAATTAAAATGTATAAATGGATTTGAAAATTTAGATATTTCTCAAAGTTCAATTGAAGAAGCAATTCATTTTTTACATTCTATTTTAACACATAAAAAATTAAAAGAATATTTTAATTATGAAGAAATTTAATACTTTATATAAATTGTTTTATCAAAATTTAAAATGAAAAATTAAAGAAAAAATAATAAAAAATAAAACCAATAGATTGAATAGATATAAATTAATAATTTTTTAAAACATATTTACTTTTCAATTTTTAATTTTATATTTTTATTCATTTAAAATTTTATTCATTAAAGCATTAATTCCTTTCATATTTTCTTCTTCAGGATCAACTTCAAAATTAATATTATTATTATTATAATTATAAGTAAAATTATTATTTTCATTATTTAAAGAAGTATCATTTCTTTTACCAAAAGCACTATTAATTTTTGGTAAAACAGTATTTTGATTAGAATTAACATTTTTATTTTTTTTTGCACTTTGTCTCATTGAAATATTATTTTGAGAAGGAGAAGCTCTCATTGAATTTTCATGTTTAATTGAATTAATAAAACTTCTTAATAAAGAAATTTCTTGTTCTTTTTCATAAATTTGAACTTTCCAATTTTTTTCTTCTGTATTTTTTCTATTTAATTGATCTTGTAATTTTCTTATTGTTTTTTTATGTTCTTCAATAACTCTTATAATAGATAAATAAGATTTATCTAATTGTTTATATTTAACATCTTTATTTTCTAATTCATTATTTAATTGACTTATTTCATTTTCTAAATTTTTAATTGTATTTTCTTGTTTAATATTAAAATTTTCCATTTCAATTTTATCTTTTATATAATTATCAAATTTTTCTCTATAAATTCTTAATTCTTCTTCAGTTGATTTAAATTTTTCATTTTCTTCTTGTAAATTTTCTATTTTTTTTTGTAATTGTTCATTTGTTTGTAAAGCATTTTTTAATAATTTTGATTTTGATTCTAATTTTGGATAAATATCATTATCTAATCTTTCTTTTAATTGTAATACATTTTGTTTTAAATTTGATAATTTTTGATTCAATTTTGTGTTTTCTTCTTCTAATGTTTTATTTTTATTTAATAATTCATCTTTTGATAGATTTTCATTATTTTGATCTTCATTTTCTTTTTCTTCATTTTGTTTTTTAATTTGTTCTTCTAATTTTGAATTGATTTCTTTTAAAGAATTAATTTCATTTTTTAATGCATTTATTTCATCATTATTTTTATCATTGTTTTTCTCTTCTTCTATATTTTGATTATTATTATTTTCAGTTTCGTTATTTATTTCAATATTTTTTTTTTCTTCTAAATCATTTTTTTCTTCTTCATTTTGTTCTTCATCATCATCATAATTTTTTATTTCATCATTTACTTCATATAAATTATTTCCTTCATTATTTTCATCTTTTTTTTCTTCATTATTTTCATCTTTATTATCTTCATTAGTTTCTTCTTGTTTTTTTTCTTCATTTTCTTCATTTTGATTTTCATTTTCGTTGAGATTTTCATTTTGTTTTACATTTTCATTTTCTTTTTCATTTTCATTTTGATTTTCATTTTCTTCTATTTTTTTTTCTCCTGATTGATTTAATTCATCTTTATTTTCTTCTTCCTATATTTAAATTAAAATAAACTAAATACCATTTATCTTCAGTTGTATTAAATTGTATTAATTTTATTATATTTTTTCTATTTTTTAATTTTTTTAATATGTTTTAATTAAAATAAAAATATAAAAATATCATTTTAAATTATAACAAAATAAACAAATTACTAATGAAATTAAGTAAATAATAATTTAAAAAAAATATTATAATAAAATATGGATGAATCAATTAATTCTTTTGATGCAAATAATTTATATAAAACTTTAGATAAATGGGATGAAATTCATTTATCTCAACCCTTAAAAAATCAACAAATAAAAAGAACAGTTAGAAGAAGAGTTTCAAGACATTTTGAAGAAGACAAATTTAAAAATTTAAATTTTAAACAAAAATTATCATCTCATTTAGATAAAGATATTGATTCTGCACCTGAAAAAATAAAATCATATTTAAATAATTTAGAAGAAGAAAAATCAAATTTAGTTGCTCAAAATATAAATTTAATGAAGAAAAAATTTGATTTTGATATTTTTAAAAATAAAAAACAAAATGAAATGTCTTTAAGTACAAATAATTCTTCTATAACAAAATCTTTAACTAATTCAGAAAAAAAAAGAGAATCAGCAATATTAAAAAAAGAAAATGAATTAATGTTAGTTGGAAATGAAATAGGAATAAGGAAAAAAATAATAAGAATAGATAAAACTTCTGAAACTTCACATGATATAAAAACATATGAAAAAATAAATGTTGAAAATCCAATGTTAAAAAGAAATGATTTAAAATTAGAAGGAAATTATGAAAATATTATTTCATTTGATGTATATAAAGATATTGTTGATGATAAAAGAAAAATTGAAGTTTCTTATAGAAAACAAATCATTGAATTAATTAAATCAATTAGAGAAAAAGAAAAACTAATTAATGATTTAACAGAAGAATTTGAAGAAATTTCTGCTAATTTTGAAAAGAAAAAAACTAAATATTTTGAAAGTAGTGGTTTATTAAAAGTTTTTAAAGAAAATATATCAAAAGTAGATACACAACATAATTTTCAAAAAAGATTAAGTTTTACTTCAGAATTACAAGAATTAGAAAATAAAAATAAATCAATTAAAAGTGAATATAATAATCTAAAAGCAATTAATGATAAAAAAATTCCTGATATAAAATATAAAATTACTTATTATAAAACAGAATTGAAAACTTTAAGACATTTATTAGAAAAATTAAAAAAAGAAAATATTTTATATTTTAAAAATTTACTTAAAGAAGGAGTTGATGTAAGAAATATTGGAATTTGTTGGGTTTTATTTAGATTATATGAATTAGGCGCTAAAGTTGAAAATTTTGAATTTCCTAAATTTTTAGATAATAATAGTATTATTTATTTAAGAGAATATACAGATAAAATTATTCAGTTAAATAAATTGAAAATTATGTGTAAATTAATTGAATCTGAAATGGATAAAGGAAAAAATAATATTAATTTAGATTTAAATGATTCTATTGTTTATCAAGAAAAAAGAATTGAATTACCTTATGATGATATTAGTGGTTATATTAAAAGAGTATTTAAAAAATATAAATATAAATTTGGTAATGATGTAATATTAAAAAATGAAATTTATAAAACTAGAGATAAACAATGTTTAGAAAATTTAAGATATAAATTAAAAAATTATGCTATTAATGAAGAAAATAAAAGTAAAACTCAATATTTGCCATATATTACTTCAAGAACAAATAAATCTATGAATTCTTTAGAAAGTCAATTTGAAATTAACTTCTCTTCTGATCAATTAAAAGAAGTTAGTGCTATTTTTGTTGTTAAAAATTTAATGGAAAAAATTGAAGAAGAAATGAAAGTTATGAAAAGAAATCATATACATTATTTTAAAAGGAAATATTTACATATGAAATTAAAAGGAACTAGTGAATGTATAAAATATGATTTAATGTTTTGTGCTTTATTTGGTAACTTTGCTGTATGTTAAAAATTAATTTTTTATTTTATTTTTATTTATTATATTATTATTTATTTATAATAAGTATTTTTTTTTAATTTTTAATTAAATTAAAATATTTTTTTTCATATTTAAACTAAATTTGATTTTATATAAATTTAAACTAAAAAAAACAAAAATGCAATTTCAACCTAAATTCAACTTTTTAAAAGTAGTTTTATTCATTATTATATTCAAAAATATTTCCTCCGAACAAAAAACATTAGATTCATTTTCTTTTTATTTTGATTATCATACAGATGAAATAATAATTTATGATTATTCAGTTGAACACAATTCTTACTTAGATATAAAAAATGGAAATAAAATTTTATTAAATTCTTTTAAAAATTCTTTTAGATATTACATAATATTAACAGAACAAAATAAAATAAATGAATATTATTCAAAAGCACAAAATGGTGGTTTTACAATTTCAGTTCATAAATTAGAAATAAATGGCATTGAAATTAAAGTAAATTTACTTCAATATTTAATATTAAATAACATAAATTTAGATATTATTTTTGACATTCCTTCAAATAATAATATTAAATTTATTTCTTTTCCTTTAGAATATTCATCTTATTTTAAATTAAAGCAAAATTATCAAACTTCTAAAAATTCTTATAAAACAAGGAAACAGAAAATTAGTGATGTTTATGGATTTGAAATTGAAAATTTAAGTGATAATGAAATTAATGGAATAATTGATAAAGTTTATGTTATTTCAAATAATAAAGGAAAAATAAAATATTTTTCTGATGTGACTTTTAATTTAATGAAAGATGAACAATTAAGTAAAGATAATGTTGAAGTTTTTAATTTTCATGTTACTTTTTTACCAGGTAATTTTGATTTGTATGTTTTTATGAAAATCAAAGATAATAATAATGATAATGATTTTCATATATCTTTAATTAAGAAAAATATTAATTATCCAAATTTTCAAATAAAGAAAAATAATCCACTTTTCTTAATGATAATTATTACGTTGATTCTAATATCAATTGCTATATTAGTTGTTTTAAGTATAACTTTTGTTAAATATTCAATTTAAATATTTTTAATATTTGTAAATAATATAATAATATATAGATATACTTTTTTACTAGATTTTTACTTTTTCATTTCTTTTTTACTTTAACTAAATTATTTCATTTTAAAAAAAAAATAAAAAAAAATTATCCAAATAAAAAATTAAATAAATAAAAATATGAAAAAAAATTTAAATATAATTATAACACAAATTTTCTTTTCCAATTTCTAAATAATCTTGTTTTGAAACCATAATAGATTCTAAATTATCTAATTTACTAATATAATTAGCACCTTTAAACATAGAACAACAACAATCATCACATAAAGGAAAATTAATAGTAACTTTAGAATTTAAAATTAAACTTTCAATATCTTTTTGTATAATATTCTTTAATCCAGGAGTATTTAAAACTCCTCCAGCAAAAACAATATTAGAATATTTAAATCCATTATTTGAATCTTCATTAACATAATCTTCTAATTTTGATATTATTCTATGTGAAAGTGAAAATTGTCTAAATTTCATTAATTCTTCTACTGATATATAATTTCCATTATATTGATTTAATATTTTTTCTAAACTATTTTTATTTTTTTGATTATAAAAACTAGTTAATTCATTTTCAAATTCACTAAAATCTACTTTTTTTTTATTTTTTACTATATCTTCTAAATTAATAAAACGTTGACCATCATAATTTTTAATTCCTTCAGCTAATGAACTTTTAATTTCATTATTAGTAATACTAAAATCATCTCTATATAAACATCTAAATAATTCAGGATAAGAAAATAAAAAATTTAAATGACTATATTGAAATTGATTTATATCATCATAATCAATAAATTTATTAGGATAATTTAATTCCCAAAATTTCATAATATTATTATCTCTTTTATTTTGATCATATTTATTATAATCTAAAAATTTCAAACTATTATTTTTTTCATTATCAATTTTATTCATTAAAGCTGTAATTGTTCTTCCAGATAAAAAATTACTTTTAACACTTTTATCATAACAAGCAAAACCATTTTTAACTGGAATAATTGTAGTATTACTTTCTCCAATATCAACAACAATTCCATTTAATAAATTATGACCAAATAAATTTAACATTGCCTGAGAACAAATTAAAATATAACTTGCATTTAATTTTTCAAAACAATAAGAATAAATTTCTGATACTTGTTTATACATTTCTTCATTTGGTAATGGATCTAATGCAATTATTAAAGGAATTTCACTATATTTTTCACTTTCAAATTTATCTTCTCCATATTCCAATTTTCCTATTTTTTTTAATATTTTTCCCCATGATTCTATACTTCCATTTTTTAATAAATTTCCATTGTAAAATGGCTCAAATGAATATTTTAATTTGTCTTTTTCATTTAAAGATGAATTAATATCTGTTTCATTTGAATCGTCTAATGAAAAATCTACTTTTATTGTTTCGTTTACATCTATTTCTTCTTTTTTTATAAAATTTAATGTTCTTATTATTTTCATTGAATCTTTATTATCAAAAATACTATTTGCATTTATTATTTCATTTTCAAAATTTTGAATAGTATTTTTATTATTTTCTAAATTATTTTCTAAATTTTCTATTTTTTGTTTTGCAAGTTTATATGTACTTAATATTGGTTGAGAATATTTTACGTTTTGAGTTCCCATATTTACTATTAAAGGTCTACTTAAGTCAGTAAATTTATTTGTTGATGCCATTATTTTTAAAATAAGTTTATATTTTTTTAATATAATTTAATTTGTTTTTTGTTTTTATTTATATTAAATAATTATATAAATTTATTGAAAATAAGTTTAAAACAGGCTAAATAATAAAATGTTTAACAAAATATCCAGAAGGTACTTTATACATATAAACTATTGAAACTTTTTTATTTATAATGTCAATTAATAAAAATGATTCTATTTTTTCAAAATTATTATTAAGGAATTATTAAGTTATTATTATTATAATCATTACTTATTATTTCATAATTTTGTTTTTTTAATAAAATTTTATGATTTATATTAGAATTTTGTGATAAACTAATAGTACTCTTTAATTTTTTAACATATTTTCTCATTTTCTCATTAAGATTTTTAATTTTATTTATTTGATGTATATACTGGTTTTTAGTTTTAGTTAATTTTAAAAAATTTTTTTTTAAAAAATTTAAATGTTCATTTAAAAGATTATTCTCATTAAAATCACTATTGATATATTTATGATTATTATTAAGAGATAAATCTGAATTTTTTGAAGATGAATCATAATCAATTTGTTCAATTTCAATATTTAATTCTTCAAAAGAAAATTTATCACTATTTGATGAACAATCTGAATCATCTGAATCATAATTATGCATATTTATTATTAGTTTTGTATTAAATCTTTCATTATTTAATTTTACAATATACCCTTCTTTTAATTTAGTTTTAATATTTTTGTTTTGTTTTTCCTTTATTTTAATACTTAATAAATCAATAGAAGTCTTTATTTTTTCTATATTTGAATTTTTAATTTTTGAAATTTGTTTATTCAATTTTTTCATATTAATATTTCCTTGGTTAATATTAATATTTAAAGGTAAATTTAAATATATTTCCCTATTTAATTCTTGAACAAAATTATATGTTTTAATACTTTCATTTGATAATTTCATTTTTTGAATTATAGAATCTTTTTCCTTTATTTCATTAATTAAAATGAATTTATCTAAGGAAAGGGTTCTTTTTTCTTCTAATTCAGATTTATTTAAATATTCATTATTAAAATCTTTGACTTTAATTTTTAATGTTTTTAAAATTTGTATCATTAAATTTATATCATCTTTTTGTTTTTCTTTTTGAATTTGAAAGTCTTTGAGAAGTTGTGTATAAATTTCATTTTTATCTTTTTCTCTAACTTCTTCATTATTATTTTCAATTCGACGAATATATTTTTTTATTATTTGGATAGAATATTCAAAAATTTGTTTTAAATATTCTTCTTTTAATTGATAATATTTATTTTCTTTCTTTAATTCAATTAAAACATTCTTTAAATCAAATATTTTTCTTTGATATACCACAAAATTATTTTTGGTGTTCATTTTAATAAATAGAATAAATTAATCAAAAATAAAATTTTAAAAAAAAAATAATTTTTATCAATTAATATAATATTTAAATATAAATATAAAACCTGATTTGCCTTTAAATATAATAGAAAAAATAAATTTACATTTTAAAGTAAATATTATTAATATATACTATATTTTTTCCTTCTTTTTGACATTTTTGAAATATATTGTACTTTTTGAAATTCAGTAAATATTTTTACACTTTGATTGAAATTTACATATTTTATTTTATTAATTAATTTATAATCACTATTTACCCATTCATTTTCAAGTAAATCTTTCATTTTTGGTCTTTTTTGTGGTAAAATATTAATTAATTTACATATTAATACTTTTAAATCTTTACTATAATTTAAATTTTGAATTAATTTTTTTCCTTTAATAATAAAATCTTTAATATCATTTTTTTGAGGATTTATTTTATTTTTATTTTTATCATAAATCTCTTCAATTAAATCTCTTTTACTAATCATATAAAATAAAATACAACCAAAAGCAAAATAATCAACACTCGTTGCATTATTTGTTAAAATATGTTTTGTATTTTCATAAAATTCAGGTGCCATATAATGATAAGTCCCATTATTTAATGAAATATGTTCATCATTAAGTAAAATTTGTTTTGCTTGAGAAAAATCAGATAATTTAATAGTAAAATTATCTCCTAAGAGAATATTTCCTGGTTTAAAATCAAAATGAACTAATAAATTTAAATCAAGAAATTCAAGTAATTTGATAATTTGAAAAGCAAAAAATTTAATTGAAAATTCTGAAAAATTATATAACCATGGAAATTTATTTGTTTTATTAATTATTTGAAGTAAATTATAATTATTATAATTATAAATAAATGAATTTAAATCAATGTATTTTGCTCTTTCCATAAATAAAACATAAATATTTTCATTATCTCTTATTATTTTATTTCCTTTAAATCCCATAATTACATAATGTGATCTTAAATTTAATGAATATTTTATTTCATGATTTATTTTTTTATCGAAATATTCACTTTTCACTTCGTCTTTTATTTGTTTAAATATTTTTATTGCATATTGAATTCCATTATACATCATGACTTGATATACAACTCCATAAGTCCCTTCTCCTAATTTTTTTCCAAATTTCATCTTGTATTTTGATTCTAGAAAACATTTCATTTCTTTTGAAATTATTGTTAAATCTAGTTTTTTATTTAACATTTATTAGAAAAATAAATTTGGTATAAATACTATTTTGTATATAATTAATTGGTACACAATTATTTTTTTATAGAATATAAAGGCTATTGTTTAAGTATTTTTTGCTTTGTTATAGAATATTATAAAAATTAAATAAAAATTATTTTAGCCTTTATTTTTTTAACCTTAAATTTGATAAAAAAGAAATGTGGAATATGACTATGATATATTTGGTAAAATAAATTTAATTAAAAAAAGCTAATTTTATTATTTCAATTTTTACCAATCTATTCTTAATCTTATCCAAATGTCTCATATAAAAAAAGTATAATATAAAAGATTAAATTTAAAGATATTTATTAATTATTATAATCAAATTTATCTATTTCATATAATATAACTGCTTTAAATAAAGAAACTCAAATATTATCATTTTCAAAAAATAACAAATAAAAATAAAAAAAAAAAATTTAATTAAAAAAAAATTAAAATATTAAAAAAAATACAACCCAAAACAAACAAAAAAAAATTAAAGAAAGAATATAAAAAATCCAAAATAAAAATAATATAAAAAAAAATGAGATCAATCTTAATAATAGCACTTATAGCATTAACAACAAGTCAAATAAATTTAGAAGCAGCAAAACCACTTCCAGTAATTAAATGTTTATTAGAAAGTGAAGTAATAAAAAAAGATATTCCAGTAGTCATTGAAGCAGTAAAACAATTTATGGAAGATCAAAATGTTTTAAATCTCGTTGTAAAAATAATGGCAATTTATCCTGAAGTTGAAGCAGAAGTAAAAAGATGTTTAGCAAAACAAGGAATTAATTTAAAAGGTATTGATGATATTCCAGAAGCAATTAGAAAATTTTGGGAAAGTCTTCCTAAAGAATTAAGAGAACAAATTGTTAAATTTGTTAAAACTGTTGCTCTTAAAAAAGCTAAAGAATTATGTATTAAAATTTTATCAAAACAAGGTTGGGAAACTAAAATCTGTGATTATATTGATAAATTGAAATAAACAAATTTTTAAGAGATTAGTAGATTTTTTTAGAATAAAAAATCTAAATTATAAAGATTTGTTTTTTTTATAAATTTTTTTTTTATTTTTTTTCCATTATGTCATACCAAATTTATTATCCTTTTTTTTTTTTTCATAAATAAAATAAATTATTATTTTTAAATTATTTTTTATATTTATAACTTAATTAAATCTTTTGATAAAAAAATAATTAATATTATAAAAAATAAAAAAATAAAAATATATTAAATAAAAATGGGTAAATTTCCTTTAATCATCTTATTATTCATATTTGATTTTTCCTTAAATTCACAATCAATAAGATTAGAATATGGAAAATTATATTCAGATGAAATAAAAGATAATCAAATAAAATATTATCACCTTCCAATTCAAAGAGATCATGAATCAAAAATAAAAGGAATAAAAATAACATCAACATTAACAAAAGAGAGTAATTCAAAAGAAAAAAAAGTTCCAATAATAATAGTAAGTTCTCAAAAATTACCAAATAAAAATAAAGAATCACAATGGATTTGTGGTAAAATTGGTAATAAAGAATGTAAAGTTCCAAATCAATTTTTCAAAGATACAGATAATCAAAATGTAAATATTGCAGTTTTTTGTAATGAATGTTCATATTCTTTTAAAATTGATTTTGAAGAAAATGAAAATATTAATTATGATGAAACTTCAAATAATCAAAATCAATTAAGAAAATTAATTGCTTTACCTCAATTAAGAATGACTACAGGACAAAATAATACTAATAATAGAATTGGTGGATATGGAATTGCTGGTTTAATTATTTTATTTATTATTGTTATTACTGTTATTATTGCTTGTTATGTTATGATGCAAGTTTTCGTTAATACTAAATTAATTGCTTTTCCACTTAAATTAGGAAGAGTTGAAGGTTAAATTTTTTAAAATTTTATTTTTAAATTAGTTAAAATATGTTAAATTAATTTAAATGTTTTGTTTTTTTAAACTTTAGATATTTTTTTTATTTTATTTTATAATAAATAAATAATATATATATGAATATTATAGAGATAATATTTATAATTAATAAATTTTTTTTCAATTTAGAGGAGCTTTTTTTTTTAAGTTTATCTTTTTGAATTCATTGTACTTTTTGCACGAAACATTTTAAATGCTTTTTCTTCTTGCATTAATTTAATTGTTTTTTCCATTATTTCAATAAAACAATTTTTAAATCCATTTGTTCTTAATAAATTTTTCATAAAATAACACATTTCACTAACATCAGTATTTAAAATTTTATTTTCATATTTTTTAAGAATAGAAATAATAAAAAAATAAAAGAATTTCCATCCAAAAATAATAAGACAATCCCATAAAAAAAATAATTCATCTTTATCCATTGAATTAGAAAAAAGTGTAATAACCCAATTAATAGAAAAAAATTCATGAGATAAATGAATATCTTTTAAATAATTATAAACTTTAGGTGTATTTAATTTTAAATGACAATCAATAATTTCAATTTTATTTTTTAAATTATTACTAATTCCAAAAAAATCTTCTAATTTAAATTTTTGAATTAAACCATCAACAAATATAAAACACTCTTCTTCATTATCAAAAATAAAAATTGAATATCCTGCTAAAAAATTTAATCCTTGTGCATAACCAATTTTTTCATTGAAATTTGCATAAGCATATAAAATATGATATAATTTATTATATTTATCTTTTCCATTTTGAAAATCTGGAATATCTGGAAAAGTTCTATTTAAATCTTTAATTATTTCATTTTCTGAATCACATATTCTATTTTTAATAAATTTTTCATATTCTTCTTTTAAAGAATATGGTATATTTTCATTATATTTTAATTTAGAATATTTAAATATTGAAAGTTTTATTTTATTTTTTGGATTTGGATTTTCATTTATTTTTTTTATTTTTTGAAATATTTGATTATAAATAATAGGTTTGAATATATTATGAAATGAAGAATTTAAAAGTGTAAATGTATTAATCATATCTAAATTTAAATAAGAAAAAATAATTTCAATAACATTATTAGGTAAACCAAACATATAATTTAAATTTTTATTTTTACCAAAATTACAATTTTTACTATTTAACAATATATTATTATTATTTATACTTAAAAACTCTTTTCTAGATTGAAAAATATTATATTTTTGAATCATTTGTTCACTTCCAGAATTTCTAATTCCAGTATTTAAATTTTTAGTAGAATTATTTGTAGTATTTTCATTATAACTTCCTTTTAAATCATCAGAATCTAAAATTGTACTTGAGAATCTATCACTATCACTTCCTTCAAAAACTTCATTTGCATCTACATATTGTTCACTTTCAATATCATTATTATCATTTTCAATATTATTATTTTTTTCTTTATTTTCATTTTTTGAATTTTGATTTTTTAAATTTTGATATTTATTATTTAACATTGGTATTATGTAACTTTCATTATTTGATTTTGTATTATCTTTTATTTTACTATTTTCATTATATGATTTATCATAATAATTAATTTTTGGTAAAGATGAATTTTCTTGAATTATTTTTATTTGATTTTGTATATTTATTCTTTTATTACTTGAATTATTTTTTTTAAATTTCAAATTATTAAATTCATTTTTTACTGTTTGAAAATTTAATACTTTATTTATAAGTGGACTACTTTTTTTAATAAATTCACTTTTATGTTTACTTTTTTGAGATGAAGAAGAAGATTTTTCATCTATTTCTTTTGTATTATATGAATCTTCTATTTGAGAATCATCATGTTTTTTTTGTTCTTTTGTATTTGGTAAAGATTTAATTGGTTTATTATCAATTTTAATATCTTCAGTATTATATAAATTAAATTCATTAATTTGAGATATTTTTTTCTCTTCTAATATTTTTCTAACATCTTTTTTATGTTTTCCTGTTGTTTGATTTACTGGAATATTTTTTTGAATATCAGAAACATTTTTTTGACAAATAACAACATTTTGATTATTATTATTTAATAAATTATTTTTTGTTTTAATTGAATCTGGTGATTTACTTTTTTTAGAAGGTAAAATAATATTTTTAATAGTAGGATTAAGTTTATTAATTGATAAATCATTGTTATTTTGTTTAATATTTTTATTATTAATATTATTTTTATAATTACTTGAAAATGGAAAATTAATTGGAGTTCTTTTTGTTAAAATTTTAGGAATATTATGTGCAGGTTCTTGTATTGTACTTCCATTATTAATATTTTTTTCCGTTTTTAAAATATTATTGTTTTTATTTTTTTTTGTATTATAAACACTTTTATTATTTTTATTTTTTGATATAAATTTTTTAATATTATTTTCACTTGGTAAAAAATTTTTTTTATTTTCTAAATTTATTTTTATTTTTTCTGTTTTTCTATATGAATGACATAATAATCTAGGATTTATTTTATTTCTTTTATTATCTTTTTTCTCATTAATAATAGTATTAGTTGAAAAAAGAGAAATATCATTTTTTGTTGGAAAATGATAATATTTTGAATTTATACTATTATTATTACCAATATGAGATAATTTTGATGTTAAATTTAAATTTTTATTTTGTTTTTTTTGTCTTGTTTCCATAAATTTTTCAAATAAATTTTCAATTGGTTTTTTACTTGATAAAAAATCTAAATTTGTATCTGAATTTCTTCTTTCATCACTTGATAAATGAGTTTCTTTTTTACTTCTACTATCAAAACTTTTTGTATTATATTTGTTTATTAATTTTGCATTTTTCCTTTGATTACCTTTTGAATTTAAATGAAGATTTAATACTGTTACATATGAAGTATAAACTATTGATGATGGGATAATATTATTAAAACCTCTTTGATTATTTGGATTCATATTTATAATTAAATCTGAATTATTTTTTTGATGATGTTTCATTATTTTATTGTTTATATAACTCATTTTTTAAATTATTTAAAAAGTAATAATACAATTATTTTTTAACTTATTCAATATTTTAAATTTCTTATTTATATTTACTTTTCTTTTTTTTAATTTAAATAATTCATATTATTTGTAATAATTATTCTTTTCTTTGATTAATTCCTTTTTAAAAATATAAAAATAAAAAATAAAAATACAAAGTTAAAAAAAAATAAATTAAAAAAATAAAAAATACTAAAATGGCATTAAAAGAACCAACATCAAATGAATTAATTCCAATATTATTAACTAAATTTGATGAATATACAAATAAAATTAAAGATAGAATAAAAATTGATTCAATGTTTTCTGAATTTAATGAAAAAACAAGAAGTGAATTTAGTAAATTTATAAAAATGAGTCAATTAAGATATAAAGGAATAAAAAGTGGAAGTAGTTTAGAAAATATGTTAGAAAAACAAAAACCAAAATATAATCAATTATCAAAAAAAATATTAGATGATATATTTTATAATACAAATGATATTGATGATGAAAATAAAAAATTATTAAAGAAACCAAGTAAAAAAGAAAATCAAGATATTGCAGATTTGAGAAGAGAAATAATTTTTAAAACTAGAGATTTTACTAAAAATGAAATTAGAAATAGAGAAAGATTAGAAAAAATTGTTATGAAAAAAAGATTAGAAATTAAACAAAGAGAACAAAATAAAACTTTTAGTAGATTTAATTTTAATTATGAACCTAATTCAATTAAGAAAAAATCACCTAAAAGAAAAATTGAAATTGAAAGAGAAGAAAGTAAACATTTTGAAACTGATAATGAAGAAACTATACAAGAACAAAAAAATTTTTTTGAAGATTTAATGAATGAAGATACAAAATTTTTTAATGATAATATTAAACAATATAAAGAATATTTAATTAAATTAAGAGAAGAACATAAAAATGATAAACCAAAGCAAAAAGAAAAAGATAAAAATAATAAATTTAGAATTAAGGATAAAGAAAAAGAAAAAGAAAAGGAAAAAGAAAAGGAAAATGAAAATGAAAAAGATAAAGAAAAGGATAAAGAAATTGAAAAAGATAAAGATAAAGATAAAGATAAAGAAAAAGATAAAGAAAAAGATAAAGAAAAAGATAAAGAAAAAGATAAAGATAAAGAAAAAGATAAAGATAAAGATAAAGAAAAAGATAAAGAAAAAGATAAAGAAAAGGAAAAAGAAAATGAAAAAGAAATAGAAGAAGAAAAGGAAAATAAAGAAGAAATTAAAGAAGAAAAAAGTATAATAGAAAAAGAAAATCAAGAAGAAGAAAAAAAAATAGAAAACGATTCAGAAAAAAATAACAAAAAAGAAGAAAAAAAAGAAGAAGAAGAAAAGAAAAAAAAAGAAAGTGAAAAGCCAAAATTTCAATTTTTAACAGAAAACATAAAATTATTATATTTCAAAGAAGACTTAAATCAAAATATAAAACCGAAAAAAAAAGAGGAGCCAAAAATAGACATAAAGAAATTAATGAGATATACAAAAAGAGGACAAAGTGCAAAATGGTTTTATCCTCAATTAAACACATTAAAAAAAAATATAAATAACACAGAATCAAATAAAAATATAAATAATAATATAAACAAAGATGAAATTTTTCAAATGAATAAAACACAAAGACCAAAATCAAATCCTCGTTTTAAAAAAGTTTTTTCGCCAACAGTAACATTTTATAGTAATAATAATGAAAATAATAATTCATATCAAAGTACAATGGGAGTAACATCAACAACTGCTTTTTCTAATTTTAGAAATACTATTAAAACTGTTAGAAATGAAGCAGAAAAAGTTAAATTTATTGATGAAAATTTTGATAAAAAATGGGATACTATGGAAAATTTTTTTAAAAAAAATGAATTATTACCTAAATTAGAAAGAAATGAATCTGTTAAAAGTAATATTTCTAAAAAAAATTCTGATAAAAATGATGAGAAAAATAGTTATTGGAAAAGAAAAAATAGAAGAAATATTTTAAATGCTTTTGAGAAAACTTATAAAGAAAAAAAATTAGAATGGAAAAAAGATGAAGAATTAAGATTATTAGAAAAGAAAAAAGATGAAGAAGAAAAAAAGAAAATTAAAATGTATTTAAAAGAAATAAAAAATTTGTCAAGAAAACCACAATTATATATTGATGGATATTCTAATAGAGATGGTAAAACAAATGAAAGAATAAAACAATTTAATAAAATATTAAATGGTAATTTTTATAATAAAACAAGTTTAAATCAAAAATTAAATGAATTTAGTAATAAAGTTCAATATAGAGATAGAGAAAAAGAATTATATGAAAAAGAATTAAGACAACATATTTTAGATGAAAAAGAAAAAGCAAGAAAAAATGAATTAGAATATCAAACTTGTTTAAAAATTTGGTCAAATTTAGATAATGAAGAAATTGGAAAAGATGTTGAATTTAATTATCAAGTTATTACAGATCAAATTAATACTAAAACTGAAATTGATCCTTATAAAGAATATTTAGAATTTTATAATATTATTAATGAAAGAGAGAAAGAAATTAAAAAAAGAAATGTTGAAAATTTAAAAAAACAAATTGATAATAATAATAAAAATAAAAAAAGAGAATATAAATTAGGAATTAAAAAAGAAGAAGAAAAATATGAAGATAATAAAAAAGATGAAATAAATGATATTAAAAAAGATGAAAAAATTCTTAGAAAAAAAATTCAAATTAAAAGTCAACAAAAAAATGAATAAAAAATAAAAAATATTGATATAATAATAAAATTGATTTTTTAATATATAAAAAAATATTTTTTTTTTAATTATTTCATTAAAATTAAAAAAAACGAATAAAACCTACATAAATTAAATAAATAAAATATAAAATTAAATAAAAATAATGAAATCAAATCTCATTATAATTTTTTCTTTATTTATATTATCTTTTTCATTAAGAGATATAACACAAGCAACAATTAAAGATACAAAAGAAGAAGTTGAAGATAGTTTTAATGATTTTCAAAAAAAAATGAAAAAATTCAATGAAAAAATAAGTGATGAAGCAAAAGAAACTTTTGATGGCATCAAAAAAGAAGTTAAACAATTTGTTAAAGATGTAAAAAAATCAACTAAAAATTTAGAAAAACAAATTAAAACTACTGCAAAAAATTTAAAGAAAAATGCTAAAAGTTCATTTAAAAATGTTCAATCTGATTTAGAAGATACTACAGATTCAATAGATAATACTATTTCTAATGTTAAAGAAGAAATTGATGATTCAGTTGAAGCTCAAATTACTTCTTCATAAAAATATTTTTTTAAATTATTTCATTAAATAAAACTTTTAAAAATAAAATGTTAATAGAAGTATTTTTAATTTTCAATAAAAAAAATAAAATAAAAAAAAAATTTAAAAAAAAAAAAAAATGGAAGAAAAACAATTAACAATACAAAAAATAGTAGATTTCAACATTCGAACAGTCCCAAAACAAATATTTGACTCCTTAATATCATCATCAACTCTTCCTCCAACAGCAATCGAAGAAAAAAACAGTGAAATATGGACATATTCATATTTAGGTTACGGTAAAGTAACATTTAAAGATGGTAGTATATATACAGGTTCAGCAAAATTTGGTATTTTAGAAACTGAAAAAAACAAAGAATGTAAAATAGATTTTTCGGATGGAACAAAATATAAAGGTCAAATAAAAAATAATCAATTAACAGGAAAAGGTTCATATGACTTTCCATCAGGAGCAACATACGAAGGAGAAATATTAAATGGTTTACGTCATGGTTACGGTAAATATAAATCAAAAGATGGAATAACATATGAAGGTGAATGGAAAGATGGTAAAAAAGAAGGTAATGGAATAATGGTAAAAGGTGATATGACATATGAAGGTTCATTTAGTAAAGGAGTTATAAATGGTTATGGTAAATTATATTGGAGTAATGGTAATATTTATGAAGGTAATTTTGATAAGAATTTAATTAATGGTAATGGTACTATGATATGGATGGATTCTAATCAAAAATATACTGGACAATGGAATAATAATTTACAAAATGGTTTTGGTATTCATATTTGGTATGATAATAATTTAAAAGGTTTAAGAAATAGATATGTTGGTCAATGGAAAAATGGATTAAGAAATGGTTATGGTGTTTTTTTTTATGCTAATGGATGTAAATATGAAGGTTTTTGGGAAAATAATTTAAAAAGTGGTTTTGGTATTTATAGATTTAAAAATGGAAGTGAATATATTGGTAAATTTGAATTAGATAGAATGATTGATTATCAAAATGAAGGTATTGTTGAAGTTACTAAAGATAAAAATGAATATTTTTCACAAGGTGATTATAAGAAAAATGTTAATGATGATAAGAAGAAAGGTTTAAATAGTTTATTTGAAAAAAAATCTAAAAAAATTGAATTACCTAAAATTAATAGTGGGAAAAGTAATAAAAGTAAAAATTCTGATTTGGAAGTTATTATGGAAAATGATAATGGGAAAAAAAAAAAAGATGAGAAAAAAAATGATAAAACTAATGAGAAAGATAAAGATAAAAAAGGGAAAAAAAGTAAAAAAGGAAATGAAGAATTTAAAGAAGAAGTTATACAAATTCCAACAACAAATATTTTAGAAAATGAAATTTATTATTCTTCAAAAAGAGTTATTCAAGAAAATGAAAAAAATCAATATTTAACTTTAATTGATATTTCTGATATTTTAGAATTACAAGAAAATTATATTGTGACATTAAAAGAAATATCAGATTCAATTATGAGAAATTTAACAGATTTAAAAAAATCTTTTAGTAAATTATTAAAAATTAATTTTGATGATCCAGATTATTTTTTTTCTAATAAAATGGGTTCTACATTTACAAATAATTTAGATGATGATGGAAATATAAATAATAATAATAATCAAAAAGATGATAAAATTGGAGTTTATTTAGAATTAAAAGATATGTGGAAATTTCTTAGAGAACATGGAATTATTGATGAAAATTTCTCTATTGCTCAATTTGATAGAATATTTTATAGAGGGAAAAAAAATATAGAAGAAATGTTTTTAGTTCCTGATAATATACCAAGAATTCAAATTTATGATTATATTTATTTAATGATTAAAAAATCTTTAAGACAATTTAAAAATAAATATGAAAATTATGTTAAATTTTCAGAAAAAGAAAAAGAAATTTTTGAAAAACATATTCAAGAAAAAAATTCTTTAAAAGATATAAATTTAATTCCAAATGAAAATGAAAAAAAAAAAATTGATACATATTTTAATGAAGAAATAATAGATCCATCATTAATATCATTTAATTATCATAATTATAAAAATACATTACAAGTTCATCAATTTATAGAAGCAATAATAAGAATAGCATATTTAAAATATAAACATTTAAATATACCATTTACTCAAAAAATAGAAAATGTAATTAATAAATTTGTCATTAAAAGAGCAAAAGAAAAAGATAGATTAAATTCAAAAATTGAAAAATCAAATTTATTAAGAAGTGGAATTATGCATGATTCAGAACAATTTATTGCACATCAAACAACTGAACAAAAACAAAAGACAGCTGAACATATTTTTATTGATAATCTTATTCAAAATTATGAAATTATTTTAAAAAGTATTTTTTTAAAATTATATCATCATCAAAATGAATTAAGTGATTTTAAATATGATAGATTTAATAAAGAATCAAATGAAGATATGACTTTAACTCATAAATTTCTTTATAAAAATCTAGTTTTGAAAAGTGATATTATAAAAGAATTTTATGGAACTAAAGAAAGTTATTGTAATTATATTGTTTATTATTTTAAAGAAAAAAAAACTGAATTTAAAGATAATAAAGAAAAATATGATTATTATGAAGATTTATTTGATATTGAATTAATATTTTATGAATTTTGTGAATTTATATATTTTGCTTCTAATAAATATTTTGATAAAAATAATTTAAATTCTGATGATGAAAAAAATTATGCAGATTTCTTTAATCATTTATTTAATGTTATTGAAAAAAATGAAGAATTTAATAATAGAAAAATTATAGTTAAAGCAAAATCAAATTATACTATGCCAGTACTTAAACAACATATTGAAAAACAAACAATGATTGATACTAATTTAAGAAAAGCACATTTAGATTATTTAAAGAGATTCGAAAAATTAAGAATTGCAAAAGAAAGAAGAAATATGCAATTAGAAGAATATAATGCAATTAATGCAGTTATGGTTGAAGATGAAGAAGAAGAAGAAGATAGTTATGATTATTAAAAAAAAGAAAAATTAAAAAAAAAATAATAAAAAGAAAATATATTTAAAAAATAAATAATTCATAATATATTTTTTAAAATAAAAAAAAAAAAAATAAAAAAAATAAATAAAAAAAATAAATTTAAAATAAATACTTTATAATTCATATTAAAATATAATGGAATCTCCTTCAATAATAAAAGTATCATGGAAAAGAGAAATATACGAATTTGACACATCACGTCTTCAAACAATAAAAGATTTAAAATATGAAATATCAAAAAAATCAAACGTACCTCAAGATGAGCAAAAAATAATATTTAAAGGGAAAATACTTCAAGATATGCAAGATATAAAATCAATACCATCAAAATCAAAAATAACAATGATAGGAGCACCATCAAAAACACCAATAACAAATACAAATGTAACTTTTGTAGAAGATTTAACTCAAGAAGAAAAATTAAAAATATTAAGAGAAAAAGGAGAAGAAGTAGTTTTTGGTTTAAATAATTTAGGAAATACATGTTATTTAAATTCAACTGTTCAATGTTTAGGAAGAATACCAGAATTAAGAAATGCACTTAAAGAATTTTTAAATAAAGAAGTTTCTAATAAAGATGATAGTTATAATTTAACTTATTCTTTAGGTTTAACTTATAAAAATTTAGATTCTGCTTCTGATTCAATTTCTCCTAATTTATTAGTTAATAATATTAGAAAAATTAATCCTATGTTTGCAGAAAGTGAAAATGGTGTTATGAAACAACAAGATGCTGAAGAATGTGTTTCTCTTATTTTAAATACTATTAGAGGATTTTTAATTAATAAAAATGAAGGAGAAATTTATTCAAAAAATTTAATTGATGAATTATTTCAAATTCAATTACAAATTCAATTTAAAAATGTTGAAGATAATAATGAAATAAAAAAAAAAGAAGAAAAAGTTTATAAATTAAATTGTTATATTGATTCAAATACAATTGAATTAGTTGAAGGATTAAAACAATCATTAAAAGAGAATATTGATATGTTTAGTGATTCATTACAAAGAAATACAGTTTTTGAAAAAAGTCAATTAATAAATAGATTACCTAATTATTTAACAGTACAATTTATGAGATTTTATTGGAAAACTGCAAATGTATTAACAGGAGCAAAAGCAGGAAAAGCAAAAATATTAAAAAGTGTAATTTTTTCAAAAATAATTGATTTATATGATATGTGTACAGATGAGACTAAAGAATTATTATCATTAGGAAGAAAAATAGAAACAAAATTATTAAAAGATGATAAAAATTTTAAAATTGATGAAGTTAAAAAAGAAGAAGGAAAAAATTATATTCCTACTGGAAGATATCAATTAATTTCAGTTATTACTCATCAAGGAAGATCATCTGAAAGTGGTCATTATATTGGTTGGGTTCATAAAAAAGATGATAAATGGTTAAAATATGATGATGATGAAGTTTCTATGAAAACTACTAATGATGTTTTGGAATTAAAAGGAGGTGGTGATTGGCATATGGCTTATATTTGCTTTTTTAAACAATTAGAAGTTCCTTTTATTGAATTAGATGAATAATTTTTTTTTTTATTTCTTTTGGTGGGAAAAATTAATTAAAAAAATTTTTTTTTTGAATAAAAAATAAAAATTTATATTTTTTTCTATTAATTATAGTTATTATTTATCATTCATAGATAATAATTGTATTATTTATTTGATTTGTTATTAAATTTTTTTGGTTAATGATATTTTTTGAAATGTATTTTTTATTCTTTTTCTATTATTATGAATCATTACTTTTTTATCTTTTACACATGATTTATTATCATTTGTATTTTTGTTATGTTTTTGAAATTCAAAAAAAATTTTCATTTCTTCTCCATCATTTATATTATAAATTTGATTAATTATATTTTTATCTTCATTTACCCATTTATTATTAATTAAATCTCTTATATTTAATCTTTGATTAATATCAGGATGAATCATTGAAATAATTAATTCTTTTAAATCATTATCAATATATTTTATTCTATTATTTCTAATATTATTAATTTTTTCATTAATTTTATCATAAAGAAATGCATATTTTTCATTTATGTTTTTATTTTTATCATTTAGAATTATTTTATCCTCCTCATCATTTAAAATATGTTCTTTAAATAAAAAATAATATAATAATAATCCAACTGCATAAATATCAATTTTATATCCATTTTTAGGATCAACTTGTTTTGAATTAGTATAATATTCTGGTCCTTTTATATTCCAAGTAGAAGAATTTAATACAAGTTTTTTATGTTTATCAACTTTTTTTAATACAGAAAAATCAGATATTTTTAATACAAATCCTTTATCAATTAAAAAATTTTCTGGTTTAATATCACAATGAACCAAATTATGATTATATAAAAAATCAATACATTGTATAATTTGTTTAGTAAAAAATTTAATGATTAAATTATTCCTATAGAAAAAATTTTGATAGTAATTTTTATCATTATTTATTCCAAAACAATTACAATGATTTAAATAATAAATAAAATATTTTAAATCACAATATGATGTTTTATCCATAACCAAAGAATAAATAATAGTATTCGTTAATTGATTTTCATCTTTATAAATTCCAATAGTTCTAATACAATATTTTGATCTTAATATTTTTGTTATTGAAAATTCATATTCAATTGTATTTATTAATTTATTTAATATTTCTTTTCTTTTATCTCTTTTATAAATATTTACTACTTTTAAAGCAAAGCTTGCTTTATCGCAATAAATTGAATATACTGATCCATAACCACCTTTTCCTAATTTTGAATCATATTTAAAATTATGTTTTTGTAGTAAAAAACTTAAATTTTGATCCATGTTATTTATTTAAAAAAAAGATAAGTTAATTGTACTTAATTTCAATTAGACGCTTTATTTAATTTTATTTTTTAAAATATTTTATTTTTATTTATTTGTTTAATGGAGTTTTATCTTAAAAAAGAATTTTAATTCATTATTTTATTCAGAACAATTCTTTTTATCTTTTATAAAATAACAATAAGAAATTGTCATGTATTTTTAACATTCTAATGAATAAAAGAGAATTGATAAAGCAAATATAAATATTTTTATTTCATAATCTTGTTTTTTTCTTGTTTATTTTTTGAATGTGAGATATAAATAATTAATTATTATTTTGTAATTTTAATAATGATTTTGAAAAATTCAATCATAACATATTTATTGATATATTTATAAATGAATTAAAATAGTTTTAAAAATAATTATATAAATTAAAAAAAATAATAATCATATTTAAAAAAATAATTACCTTTTTATTCAATTAATAAATAAATCTATACAAATTTAAAAAATATATTATTAAATTAATTGTTTTCATTGATAATATTTTTATTTTAATATAAGATGTATATAATAAATAATTTAATAAATGATATGATATAATATTGATTTTATATTGATAAATATTTTTAATGTATAAAATTAATTATTAAATATTAATAAAAAAAATATGTTAAAGGTAAATAATAGCAAAAATAATAAACAAAAAAAAAATCTTCCAATAAAAAAACAAAAAAAAAAAAAAAAAACTAACTTTATAAAAAAATATAATAAAAAAAAAAAAAGAATCCCAAATAATAAAAAATTAATAAAAAAAAAAATGAAAAAATCCAAAAAACAAAGAAGTCATTATCATAAGATAAAAACTCCAAAAAAGCCAATGATATGGACTTCAGAAGAGGATAAAATATTAATAGAAAAAGCAAAAGAATACAATTGTAAAAATTGGTCATTAATAGCATCATTTATAAAAGATAGAACAGCAATTCAATGTTCAGCTCGTTATAAAAGAATACAACCAGGAATAACAAAAGGAACATGGACACAAGAAGAAGATAATCAATTAATGCAACTTTATAAAGAACATGGAAAAAATTGGAGTGAAATATCAAAATTTATGCCTCATAGAACAGGAAAACAAATTAGAGATCGTTTTTTAAATGCTTTAGATGATAATTTAAATAAAGAAAAATTTACTCAAGAAGAAGATGAAAAAATTATTAAGTTATATAAAAGTTATGGTAATTCTTGGTGTAGAATTGCTAAAAGATTAAAAGGTAGAACTGGTGATATGGTTAAAAATAGATTTTATTCTAGTTTAAAAAGAATTGTTGAAAAAGGAAAATTTAAAAGAGGGAGAAAAATGCTTGGGAAAAAAAGAGGTAGGAAACCTTTAAGTTTAAAATTAAAAAATCAAGATAATAAAAATGAAGATTATAAAAATAAAAATTGTAAAGATTTTGAACAAAATGATAATCAAAATATTAATAAATCTAATAAAAATGAGGAGAATATTTTTATTATTAATAAGAAAATTGATAATGAAGTTAAATATAAAAAAAATAAAAAAAATGATTCTGGAATTAATACAAATATAACAATAAAAAATAATAATAATGACAATAATAATCAAACAATTAATAATAATGATAATAATAATAATAATAATCAAAATGTTTTAAAAAATGAATCTTCATTTACAAATCCAATTGTAAATAATATAATTAATATAAATACTCTTATTATACATCAATCAAATATTGATAAAGGATTGCTCGCTCAATTACAAAACACTAATAATCCTGCAAATATAATTATCAATAATATTTCAAATTCTAATACTAATGATTCTAATGATAATTTATTAAAAAAAAATAATATTAGTTTTATGAATAATTATGATAATGATAATAATGAGAATAATGATGACAATGTTTTTTGGTTTAAACAAGATATGAAAGATAATACATTTTTAAAAAATATACAATTAAAAAATAATAATTTTAATCCTTGTAATAATAAGAATAAATTTAATTTGAAAAATATTGAACCTGAAAAAATAGAATCTTTAAGAGCTTTAATTAAAACACAAATGACATATGGAATTCAAAAAGATAATTTAGTATCTCAATTAAAAATATTAAAAGAATTAAAATCTATTACAAATGATAAAATTAAAGCATTAAATAATGATATAAATAATATCTGAAATATTTTTTAACGAATAATTGTATAAATTGAATAAATAGCTGTAATTGATATAAATATTTGTAGATAATTATTTTAAATATTTGTAATAGCTTTAATTAAAATGAGATGAATTATAACTATCAAAATAAAAGATACCTTTTGAACGTACAAAAAAAAATGAAGTATATTTTTACTTTTTATATATATAGGTTTCATCAATTAATTTATAGGTTTAAATACCTATATCATAATTAATAGTAAATATTATTTATATATTAAAAACTAATTAAATAAATCATTTAAATAAATATAAAGTATCAAAATAAAATTGAAATCAGTTTATTAAAAATATATTAATGAAAAATATTGGTATTTGATAAAATATAAAATATATTTTGCTATTTATTGTTTATAATATATTATGGGATATAAATATTATTTATAAATCATTTAATAAAAATAATTAATTTTATGTATAAAAATAAAAAAAAATTTTTTTTAAATTCAATTTTTTACTCAAAAAAATATTAATATTTTTTATAATAATAAATATAATAAAATATAAATTTAATACCCAATAATTAAAAAAAACCTTTAAAAATATTTATTTTAAAGTCTCCATAATTAAAAACCTTTGTGCTCCATTTAAAACAGAAATACCTTCTTCAATACATTCTTCAAATAACCCAACAATACTACTAGAAACTTTATGACTAAATTGAGAATGAACATCATTAACATAATAAAAACATCTCATAATAAAATCTTCTTTAACTAACATATGTTTAATAGAATTTTCAAATTCTCTATTAAAATAATAACCTTGAGTTTCAACACCAATACATCCCATAACATAACGATAATATCTTAATAAATAATCATTTTGTAAAATAGAACCAGAAACAGTTAAAAAAGAACCTTCATGAACATCAGTTAAAAGAATTTTTTTTAAATTATCAATATTAATATTTCCTTTATTAACTGAAACAACATCATGTGTTTTATCTAAAAATTGTCTTGTACTAATCATAATATCTCCTTTTTTTCCTATTAAACCACCACATTTACCTAAAATATTCATTGAACGAATTTTTTTACCTAACATCATAATAACTGGTTTAATAATATCATGACTTTGACTTCCAAATGTATTTCCAATATGTATAAATATATGATTTTTACTTGCTGGTTTTATTTTAAAACCTAATTTTTCTGATAAAATATTATTTTCACATAATTTATTTACATTAATTACCATAAAATGAACACTTGTTCCATATGTTTTATCATAAATTTCAATTCCATATTTTAAATTTAATTCATTTCTTTCTTTTATTTTATCTTCATTATTTTTATAATAATAATATGAATATGCAATTAATTTATCTATTTCATTTATATATCTTTTATTTTTTAATATTATTTTTTTTTCTTCACACCATTTTAATATTTCTTCTTTATTAATGTATAAATGAGGTGATATTGAATTTAAAAAATTTTTTCTACTTCCTTGAAATATATCAACTACTAAATCATTTAATTGAGAAACCCAAACAGAAACTCCTAAACTTTTTTTAATTGCTCTATATAAACTTTGTGTCCATAATTCAATTGGATCTTTATCACATACATAAGACTTTTTAATTGATATTGTTATATCTTGAAAATTTAAACATAAATGAATTAATTTTGATGAAAAAGAATCACCAACAATATTTTTTAATTTCTCACTTTTATCTTGTGTTAATTTAATACCATTTTTATTTAAAATTCCAATTGTTTTTTCAAAAGTTTTTGATTCTTCAAATTCTTTTATTAATAAAGGAGAATAAATTAATTTTCTAATTTTTCCTGATTCAATCATATAAATACACATATTACAAATAAAATCTAAAACATCAGTTTCCATATCTCTCATAACAACTAATATTTTACCATTTAAATATTGATAAATATATCTATTTCTAATTTTACTACTCATTAAACTTTTAGTTGGCATAATATCTTTAATTATATCTTTACTTAAATGAACAATTCTAGGAAATTTATTTACTAAAACATAAACATAATTTTCAAAAATATTTTGAGGTAATCTTTTTAAAGAATAAATAAAAGCTCCAAAATCAATTTTATCTGAGTTAGAACCAGGATGAATTATAGGATGAGTATTTTTATATAATTCAATTAATTTTTTAATATCAATTGTTCCTTTATTAATTGAAGATAAAACATAATCTCTAAATATATTAATTTCATCTAAAACTTTATCTTTATATCTTACATTTCTTGAAATATAAGTTGCAAATTGAGAAAAAGGATGAATTAATTTTAAAAAATCTTTTTTTGAAATTATACCTAAAACTGTTTCTTTATCAACAATTACAGTAGAAAGTCTTTTTTTAAATATTGCACCATCATAACCAAAAAATGTTACTTCATTAATTAAATCAATAAAAGTTTGTTTATTATTATAAATATGAATTTCTCCTTCTAATAAAATATAACAATTAAATTCTTTATCTTCTATTAAATCAGGCATTCCTGAATATAAAAGCATTTTTTCAGGAAATTTTTTAATAACTATTTTTTCTTGTAAAAATTTTCTTTGTTCAGTATCTAAATAAAAAAGAGGATAAATTGATTCTAATGAATTTGATAAAATTTCATTATATTTTGGATCAACAATTGTTTCTTCTTTATTAAAAGATAATTGAGAAAAAGATTGTCTAAAATTACCTGAATTATTTAATAAAGCAGTTTCATTTTCTAAAATATTCTTTTTATCTTCTTCTAAATCTTTATTTAAATCAAAAGGATTTGTTTGTTTATCATTTTCAATATCAAGTTCTAATTCTTCACCTGATAAAGATAATTCATTTTCATTATGTAATGCAAAATCATCATCTACAAAAGATAAATTTTTTTCTTTATTTATTGGACTTAATTGTAATTTTTCTTGTTCTTCTTCATCATCTTCAAATGAACTCATTTTTTTATTTTATTTTATTATTTGAAAATAGAAATAAAAATATTTTAAATTTTTTTTATATTCAATTTTTAATTTTTTTTAATTTTTTAAATTTTTTGTTTTATTTTATATAAAAAAAATATTAATTGTTTTTTTAATGAGTAATACAAGGAAAATAGAAATGACGCCTCTTGAAGAAAAATTTGATTTATTTTTAACTTTTCTTTCTGATATTAATTATTTTCATAGAGTTAAAAATCTTATTAATAATTTTCCTGATGTTTATAAAGATTTATTAAATGATATTGTCTTTAATACAAATATTTATAAATTAATAAGAAATAATAATTTAAAACAATCTAAAAATATTGAAGAAGAAAAAAAAAAAAGAATAATAAGACAAAAAACAAAAATTTTTTTTGAAATAAAAGAAATTACTGAAGAAGATATTGAAAAAGAAATATTAGAAGAACATAAAAAAACTTTTAAATCTCATTTTTCAGATAATCCTTTATCTCTTGGTCAATATACTTTTAATACTATTCAATTATTTTATAATCCTAAAAATGAAATTGATTCAATTTATGAGATTATAAAATTAAACATGAAACAAATTATTTTAGATTGTTGTACAAATGTTATTAATTTAGAATATATTAGAAAAAATCCTAAAACTGATAATAGAAAATATGTTTTATATAATCCAATAAAAATTAAAAAAACTAAAAAACCTTTTATAAGTAAACTTTTAAGAATTAAAAATCCAATGGATGAATTATTTTTTCAAAATAGTATTTTTAATAATAATAATAAAAAAAAAAGATGGTTACAAATAATTGATTCATATAAACCAATAAATATTATTACAGAAAATAATAAAATTGATTATAATAGTTTAACTTCAAGAAATTTTCCAAAAATAAAATATAATACTGCAAATAATAGTTTAAATCGTACAGAATATAATTTTTATAAAATAAATAGTGATATTAATTCAATGAATATTATTACAGAAAAAAATAGTGAAAATTTTAATATTAATAATAGCAATTTAGTTCCAATTAAACCAATAATTCAAAAGGAAAATGATTTAAATTTTTATAATCATAGAAAAAAACCAATATCAATAACTAAACAAAATAAATCAAAAAGTATAATAAAAATTGATGATAAATGGTTTAAAAATAGAAAAAATCAAGGTATTAATTTAAATTATAATAAAATAAAAATAAAGAAAAAAAATTTAACTAATCCTCATTCAATTGAAATAATGAAAAATGATGATACTTTATTTAACAAAAAATTAAAATATGATTATAATTATGAACCATTATTAAAATTAAGGAGTAAATATTTATCTTATTATACTTAATTTATAAATAAAATCAATTTTAATTTCACAAATACTTTTTAATATTTATAAATAGGAAAAACATTAATATAAATTTTATATTATTAAAAAAAATTTTAATAAATAATTTTTTTAAAAAAAGTCTTAAAATATTATTTTCAAAAAAGAATTTAATTTTAAAATGCTTATTTTTAATCTCTTAAAAGATTAGTTGCCTCTCCAATATTTTCAACTTCTTTAGGGAATTTTTCTTTATAAGGTAAAATATTATCATTATAAATTTCTTTAATATCATCAATAATATCTTCTTGTTTATTTCTAATTTTTCTATCTTTTAAATATCTTTCATATTCTCCATTAAGAAGTTTTTCTTTATCTAATCTTTCTTTATTATATGCATCCATATTTTCATATAATTTTTTTAATTCATTTTCTTTATCTTCAATTTGTTTATCTAATGATTCAATTTGTTCTCTTATTTTTTGTGCAATTTCATTATTTTCTTTTAATTTTTCTTCTAATGCTCTAATATCATCATTATCCATATCTTCTTTCATTTCTGATTTTTCATCTGATACTTTTGCTTTTAATTTTGCTAAAGCTTCTTCAAGGAGATCAATTGCAACTTGAATATCTTTAAGTCCTCTTTTTTTTTGCATAAATGAGAAGAATTTTGCAAGAGGATTTTTCTTTGACATTGAAGCACCATATGTACCAAATGGAGTATTGAATTTCCAATGAAGTCTTCCATCATCTTCTTCTTCTTCATCATCATCATCATCATCATCTTTATCATCATCATATTCATCATCATCATCATCATCATCATCATTTTTATGATGTCCAACTTTCTTTCCATTTCCTTTATCTGTTCCATTTTTCTTTCCATTATCTTCTTTTTCTTTTTTATCTTTTTCTTTTTTATCTTTTTCTTTTTTATCTTTTTCTTTTTTATCTTTTTTATCTTTTTTATCATCATCATCTTCATCATCATCATCATCTTTTTCTTTCTTTTCTTCTTCATCTTGTTCTTGATTAGTTGGTTGTTGAACAGTTAAAGTTTGTGGTTGTTTTGATGGTAAATCTTCATCTATAGTTGTTACTTCTTCATATGGAAGTTCTTGTTGAACTTCTAAATCTTGTGGTTCTTGAGGAACTTGTTCATCATCAATTCCAGTTTCAGGAGCAACAACTTCTTCTTCTTTAACATCTTCATGTTTTGGATGTTTATGTTCATGTGGATGTTTATGTTCATGAGGAAGTTTATGTCCACGTCCATCTCTAATTCCTTTTAATATTTCAATTGCTCTTTCAATAAGACCTATTACTTGTGTATTATCTTTAATTTCTTCTGATAATTCTTCAACTTCTTCTTCTTTATTATTTTTACTTTCATTTATTTTCTCTTGTAATGATGCACTTTCTGCTTCAACTTCAGGTAATTTTTGTTCAATTTTATCTTTTTTATCATGTTTATCATAAATTTCTTTTGATAAATCTTCAATTTTTTCATTTACTTTATCAATTTTATCATTAATGTCTTTTACTTCTTCATCATTTTTATTTTTATTTCTATTTAAAATATCATCTTGTATTTTTTGATCTCTTAATAATTTTTCATAAAGTGTTTTTAAAACTTCTTGTACTTGTTCATCTCTTTCTTCTTCTGTTACTTCTTGTTCATCTTTAACTCCTGTTTCTGGTTCTGGAACTACTTCTTCTGGTTCTGGAACTGCTTCTTCTTCAACTGATTGTTGAGGAACTAATTCTGGAACTTCTTCTTTTTCTTCTGGTTTTTCTTCTGGTTTTTGTTCAGGCTTTTCTTCTGGTTTTTCTTCTGGTTTTTGTTCAGGTTTTTCTTCTTCTTTTTCTTCTGGTTTTTGTTCTGGCTTTTCTTCTGGTTTTTCTTCTTCTTTTTCTTCAGTTTTTTCTTGTTGTTGTTGTTGTTGTTGAGAAGTTTGTTGTTGTTGAGAAGTTTGTTGTTGTTGAGTAGTTTGTTGTTGTTGAGTAGTTTGTTGTTGATTTTGAGGTTGAGTAGTTAAATTTCTTTGATAATCATCTTCATCTTCAAGAACATGTTGTGGGAAAGGTCTTTGTTCAACAACTTCTTCTTCTTTTTCTTCCAAAGGTTCTTCTTGAGTAGTTTGTTGTTGAGCTTTTTGTTGTTGTGCTTTTTGTTGTTGAACAGGTTGTTGAACTTTTTGTTGTTGAGCAGGTTGTTGAACTTTTTGTTGATTTGGTTCAACTGGAAATGAATGATCAGGTACTACTCTATTATCTGCTATAATAGAGATAATAAGAGTTGAAAGTAATAAAATATTGATTTTTTTCATTTTATATTAAATTTTTTGTCTTTTTAAGAATTTATATATTTATTAATTTAGTGCGTTTCTTAATTTATAAATTAAAAAAATATTATATTATTTTATTTATATCTCTGAAAAAACTTTAATCAATTAAATCATTTTAGTATATTAAAAAATTAAAATTAATTGTATAAAATTGAATAAAAATAAAATATTTTTGAGTTAATTTTTTTATTTATAAATATTTGTCAATAAATTTGTTTATAATGAAGATTGTAAAAATTCATTTTAATATTAAAATTTATTTATTTTTTTTTTTACAATTTTTTAAACAAATTTTTATTAAAATATATTTAAAAAAAAGAATAAAACTTAAAAATTATATTTATAAAATAATTTTATTTTACATTTTTTTTTATTCAATTTCATCTTTTTTTTCAATATTATTTACATCTTTAACATCATTTGAATTTTTATCATCTTTTTCAATAACTTTTGGATTTTCCAATTTTTTATATTCAGCAATTTTTTCTTTTTTAATTTCATTTTTTAAATCAAGCAAATTTTTAGTATTCATAGATCTTCTAGAATTAATAAATTTTTCAATTTCTAATTTATTATAAGGTAATTTTAATCCAATATAATTAAAAAAATTTTGAATAGTATCTCCATTACAATTTTCAATATCAGAAGGTAAAATTTTTCTACTTCTATCAGAAAATTTAGAAAAAATAGACAAATAACCAATTGACAAAATAAAATCATCAAAACTAAAATATGAACAATTTTCTCTTTCTTTAATAGAACTTTGAGTTATTTTATTATAAATATAAATCATTTGATCAGTTGTTATTAATAAGCCTAAAACAGTAAAATTATTTAAAAATTCTTTAAATTCATTTAAATGAATTGCTTCATTACTAAAAAAAGATATTTTATTATATCCTATTTTACTATATATTTCATATATTAAACTTAAATGTTTTTTATAATTATTAATTACATTTTTTATATCATCTCTTTCTAATAAATTTTTCATTGTTGTATTTAAATCTTTTTCAAATTCAATATAATCTTTATCTTTTTTTAAATAATCTGCATTTGTTTTTATTGAATTTAATTGATAATCTGGTTGTAAATTTTGCCAAATTTTAAAATTTTCTTCTCTTTTATCTTTTATTAATTTAAATTGTTCTTTTAATTTTCTTTTTTGAGTAGTAAAGAATAAAAGTCTTTTTTTAGTTTTTTCATTTTCTTTTTTCTTTTTTTCTTCTTCTTCCATTAATAATCTATTTTTATTTTCTTCTTCAAGCTTTTTTTTTCTTTCTAAAACTAATTTAGCTTTTTTTTTATCACTTTCCTTTATTTTCTCATAAACTTCATTTAATTCTTTTAATCTTTTAAGTCTTTCTTTTTCTTTATTATCTTCTCTTTCTTTTTGGATTTTTAATTTTATTTTTTTATATTCTTCCATTTGTTTTTTTATTTCATATCTTCTTCTAAGTCTAATTTCTTCTTTTAAATTTTCTTTTTCTAAAAGTTTACAATTTTCTTCATTTTTTTTTTTTAAAATTGGAGAAACAATTAAATTTCCTTTATTATCTTTATTTTTACATATTTTTTCTAAACCTTCTTCTAAAATATCAGCAACAATAATTCCAATTTTTTCATATTCTTTATTTAATTTAACATATTCTTTAGTTAAATTAATATTCCATTTATGTATTTCTCCAGTTTCAATTTCAATTTCATTTGTTTTTATAATTTTAACATAAGGTTCAATAATTGAAGAATTTAATACTCTAAAAATAATATCTTCTAATATTTGATAACAAATAAATTTGCTTTCTCCAATATATTTTATTATATGAGGAGATAATCTATTTTGATAAACTATTCTTGTCTTTTCTTTTAATTTAAATCCAGGAGGTAAATTATATTCTTTTCCATTTTCTATTCTATCATTTATTAAATATATTACTGATTCCATTTTATTTTTTATTATATCAATTGCATTTGTTAAATTATCTCTTATTTTCATTTTTTTTATTAATGAACCATAACATTCACTTATTGTTAATGTATCTCTTGTTTTTGTATATATTAAATATGATAATTGAATTAATAATGTTAAGAATTCTTCAAATGTAAAAGAATTTAAATTTTCACCAAAAATATTTCTAATTGATATATTAAATTCTTCTAAATTTATTTTATATTTATCAAAACCACATTCTCTTAATAATCTCAAAAAATTACTTTTATTAATTTTTTGAGTTACTTCATTTGAATAACTTCTAAAATATAATCTAAGATTTTTTTTATATTGTTTATTATATCCATTAATTGCAATAATTTCTCTATCTTCTTCACAATTTAAATTAACAGGTATTATAAAATTTTTAAATACTTCACTAGTAATATAATTATTCCTTATTTTTTTAGACATAAAACTTAAATTATTTTCATATGTATCATATGTTTGTTTTATGATTGTTCCTTCAGGATGAATTAATTCTTTTAATATATTTATTTTATTTATTAAATTTTGATAATCTTCTGCTTTTATATTTTTTGGAATATTAATATTTATATGTGATGATGAATTATTTATTTTATTTTGAATATTAACTGCACTTAATGAACGTAAATATACTTTTTTATTTTTTAAATTTTCAGTTGCTTTTTCAAATATTATATTTAAATTATTATTTGAATTTCTATTCTCAAATATTTCACTCATATTTTCTTTATCAAGAAAAACATTTTTTGATTTTACTTTATTTTGTAATTTAGAAAGTAATAAATTATTATTATTTTCAAAAAATTTTCCTGACATAATACTACTTCTTCTTCTTTCTTTTTCTAAATGTTTTTTTAAATTCAATTCTTTATAAAATTGTTCATTTTCATAATCTTCTTGTTGTTTTAAAATTATTTTTTTATTTTCAACAATATTATTTAAAACTTTTTTATTTTTTTTATTATAATTTTTTCTTTCAGCTTCTTCAAATTGTTCTCTTAATCTTTTCTCAACACTTATTCTTGGTTCATAAATAGGTCTATAAATTTCTTCATTTGATAAAATAATATCATCACTATTTGGAAACCACCATAATAAACCTAAAAGACAATTTGAATTTTTTTTATTATTTTTTCTATATTTAATATATGCATCAACTAAATAATTATATATTTGATCATTTACATTTGAAAAATTTTCATTTATTATATCATAAGGTGTTTCTAATATTGAACAATTTTCTATTGGATTTAGATTATATAATTGAAGAGATTTTTCTATGTAATTTATAAATAGTTTTGATAAATAATTTATATCATCATCTGAACAAATATTTTCTATTAAATTCTTTTCAAAAATTAAAGATAAAATTAAATTTGCTATTGTATGTAAATTTGAATTATTTAAACATATATCTAAAATAATTTCTATAATTTCTATTAAAATATCATTACTAATTCTAGGATGTTCAATAATTTTAAAAATAAAAAATAAATCACAGAAATAAAATTTACTTGAATTTTTAATTTTATTAATATATGGCTCCATAAAAATATTAATAGGAACAGTTTGATGATTATTAAAAAAAAATTCAAAATTATATAAAATAAACTCTTTATATATTTCATTATCAAATATTTTTAATAATAAAAATACAACTTTTTTATAAATTGGAGGTGCATATTTATTTTTATCATTACCAAATCTTTCAAGAAGAGAAAAAATTTGAGTAATTGTAGAATAAAAAAATATATTATTCCCATTTTCAATACAATTTGAAAAATAACCTAAAATTTTATTTATTGTCAATTCTTCAATTGGATAAAAATAATAAAAAGCATCACCTAAAATTGAAACAGAAAAAGAAAAATCATCTTTTTCATTAAAACAAAGTTTAAATATAAACTTTTCCATTAAATCAATAAAATTTTCATTTTTTAAATTTTTCAAAACTGGTAAAATTGAAGAAATAAAATCAAAAATTTTTTTCTTTTCATTATTAATAATTTTCTTATTTAATTCATCTATAAATTCATCATATTTTCCTTTAACAAAATCAGATAAAATTATAAGTAATTTTTCAACAATAGAATTATGTTTATTAATAGCAAAAAAAAAACTATCAATTCCTTCTTCACAAAACCAATTCCAACAAATTCCAATTTCACTTTGTATCTTATTTAATAATTCAGAACAACTAATAACAACTTTTAAATCTTTACTACATAATGCTGAACTTATTGTAGTATATGTTATATTAATTCCATCTTCATATTTTTTACTTAAATATAATATAGTTTGAGTATTTAATGAAATATCTCTTAACCATTTTTTAATTTTATCATAATCTCCTTTTATTCCTTTATTACATAATTTAATTAAATATTTTCTATTATTTGATAATAATGCAATTGATTGTCTTGGATTTAAATTTAAATTTCTACAAAGTGATACTATATAAAATTCTAAAGGTGATTCTATATTTGAATATTTTTTATTTGGATCTATTTTTTTTATACTAATACTTTCACTTTTTTGTTTTATTTTATTTTCTTTTAAATTAATATTAATTGATTTATTTGGAGAATTTTCTCTTGAATTTTCTTTTGAAAATTTCAGGCATTCATTTATTAATTCATATATTCTTTTTAGTATTTCTAATAATTGATTTTTATCTCCATTTATTATTTTTATTATTACTTCTTCTTTATAATTTAATCCAAAATTACTTAAACAATCATTTATAATATGCCAATTATTATATTTTACACTATTTGGAATATATTCTTTATTTTCATCTATTTTTTCTAATTGATTTATATTTTCAATATAATTTAATTCTAAATTGTATAATTTTTCATATGAATCTTGTAGATTTTTTAAAACAATATCCATATATTTTCCTCCAATAAATTGTTGAATTATTCTTTCTGGAATGATAAAAGAAAAAGGTTGATCATTATTAACTGTATTAAAAGGATTAAGTATATCTAAATTTGATAACCAAGCATATATTTCTGGTGATACTTCCATATATTTGTTTTTATGATTTTTATTTTTGAAATTAAATAAATTAATTATAAATATTTGTCAATTTTGAATTTAAAAATTATATATATTTTATTTCCTAAACTTATAAATATCTTTTTTCAATTAAAATATATCAAAATACTTTTAATAAAGAACATTTTTTAATACATTTTAAGTTAACTTTTAAATAAAAATATGAAAATATTACTTTCATTTATATATAATTAAAGTAATAGTATTTAACTCAAATTTCCTTATAATGAATTTTTAATTTAAATTAAAAATATTTAAAAAATGGAAGAAAATGAAATTTTAGAGATACAATCAAAAATCAATACTAAATTAGAGCAAATTAAAATATATGCAAAAGAATTAAATGATATGAAATTAAAAAACGATAAAATAAAATTAGAAATAAACAAAAAATTAGAAAATATTCAAGAAATGCAAAAACTAATAGGTGAAAATTTAAAAAATAAAAAAATGGAAAACAAATATTCAAAAATAGTAAAAGAAAGTGAATTAATAACAATAGAAGAACAAATACAAAAAGAATTTTTAACAATCCAATCAAAAGTAAATGAAAATTTAAAAGATAAATATAAAGTAGAAAGTATAGAAAGATTATTAGAACAAGAAAAAAAATTAAACATAACATATATAACAATTCAAAAATTAGATATAAGAGAAGAATTTTATTTAAAATTTAAAATAAAAGAAGGAAATAATTTATGTGAAAATTTAAATAAATTATCAAAAATAGGAAAATTAAATTATTATAATTTAAAATCATGTGGTCCATGTATAACATTTAGATTAACAAGTGAATCAATTTTTGAAGAAATAAAAAATAATAGTTGTAAAATTTGGAATATTTCTTCATCAACTTATTATTTATATGATGATACTTTTAATTCAATGGAATTAGTTTTATATGAAAATATTCAAAAATATTTTACTTATTTTCAACCTAATGATTCTACTTTACCTGAAGGATATGCTGTATTTTATTTAATTGAAAAGTTAAAAGATCAAAAAAATTTATTAACTTGTCAAGAAAATATTATTAATAAAAATGAAGGAAATGATAATCCAAATATTGGTTTTGGAAATGAAATTAATTTAAATAATTGTATTAATAAATTAAAAGAAGGTAAAATTTTAAAAGGATTAAATAAATATCATTATGAATATAAAAATATAAATGAAGATTTTGAAAATTTAATTCAAGAACCAGAAAATAATATTTTATGTTTTTGTATTGTTTTATTATTAATTATTTTATCTTTTATTTGTGCCAAAGCTAAAAATAAAAATATTAAAAATTGGAGTAAAATGAATATTTTGAGTCATCATTTCTTAAATAATAGACAAACTTTATTTTTAAAAGATTATAATATGTATGAATATTTAAAATTATTAAATCAGTTTGACAATGTTTTAAATGAAGATTTATATAATTCAAGTTTAAAATTTTTTGGAATGACACAATATCGTTTTTTTAAAACAAATGAAAAAAATTGTTCTGAAAAATCTAAAGAAAATGATTTAATAAAAATATATCTTCAAATGACAAAATTAAAATGTTATTATAATGGTTTTAATGGAAAAAATAAAAATAAATCAGATATAAAAAATGAAGAAATAAAAATTGAATATCAAGATAAATTAAATATAAGTCATACATATAATACTTTTAATGGTTATTTTGATAAAACTGGATTTGTAATAAGATATAATCCTTATAATAAAGAAAATTATACAAAAGCTTATGAAATTTTAGAAAAAATTATTAATAGTAATAAATATCATAATTCTAATAATCCAAATGATGAAAATAATCAAAAAGCTTTATTAGAAGGAAATATTCAAGGAATTGAATTAACTTTTAATTTATATGAACCTAATTTAAATATTTTTTCTGCTGTGTCTATTTTTGTTCAAAAATCTACCTCTGGATATCCTACTATTTCTTATTTTGATGTTATACCTTTTTTAACTAATGTTTATGAAAATCAAAAGTATGTTAAAGTTTTAGATATTTTAAGAATGATTATTGTTTTAATATTAATGTTATCTATTTTAATCAAAATAAAACAAGAAATTAAAAAATTACGTATGAAAAAAATATTACTTATTATTATTACAATATTAAATATATTTTTTCAAATTAAAAATTTAATATTAATTCTCATATTTATTTTTATGACAATTTCTTTTTCAATTTTTAATAAATTAAATTTAAATTCTCAAAATTATAATGATAATAATATTCAATATTATATTGATTTTTATGATTATGCAAATAAACAAAAAAAAGCAAAATATTTAGAACAATTATCTATTCTTTTAATTTCATTATATTTATTTAAATACTCTCAATTTTTCCCAAATGTTAATACTTTTTTTAAATGTTTCATTAAAGCATCTTTTGAATTTTTTTTAATATTAATTACAATCTTTTGTTTACTTATAGGATTTTCAGTAATCACATTTTTTGTTTATGGAAGTTATATTAAAGAATTTTCAACTTATTCTTATAGTTTTTTAACAAATTTAAAATTGATATTTTTTATTGAAGATACAAATACTTTAATTAAATTAAATGAACATTTTAAAATGTTTACTATCATAATTTTATTATTTTATATTTTCATGCTTAGATTTTTTTTCATTAATTTATTTTATCCAACTTTTACTGAATATTTGAGAATTGAAAGAGAACAAAATAAATTTTTACATGGAAAAAGTTTAACTTTTAAGAAAAAATTAGAACAATTTATTTGTGGATTTTGTAATATTTTTGGTAAGAAAAAAATAATTTTTGAAGAACCATCAATTGATAAAACACAACAAAGTAGTGAAATTAAAATTGAAGATATTCTAAATAAAGAATGACAATTTATATATTTATATAGAAATAATTTTTTTAATATAATAATTTTATAAATGAATTAATTAATTAATAAAAAAAATTTTTAAGATATAAATAAATGAGAGAGAAGTGGCGTAAAAAGAGAATGAGAAGATTAAAAAGAAGAAGAAGAAAAATGAGAGCAAAGAATAAATAATTTATGATATATATTCATTTAATAAATAAATAAATAAATAATTAAGTTATCTAAAATAAATTTGGTTTAGTTTTTAATTTTTTTTAATTATTAATTCCTATTTTAATTTATAAAAACTATTTTTCACATTTTAATAATTGATATTATTTATATTCAAATTAGCAATATAAAAAGTTTTATATAAAATATAAATAAAATATATATCAAATAATCAAAATTTTTCTTTATATTTAGTGAATATAAAAGTGAAAAATTGTCAATTAATAAATTTTAAAAATAATATATATTTTTAATTAATAAAAATATTAAAATGAAAAAAATTGATAAGATAGATGAAGAAGAAAGAGAGGAAGACAATGAAACAACAATTAGTCCATTTAAATTAGCAAAAGAAGTAATTAAAAGAAATTATAGTCCAAAAATAATAACTGAAGAAACACATAAAAAAGATTTAGAAATTCAAATGAATTTCTTAAAAGACTCAAATAAGAATATAATAAGTCTAATAAAAGGTAAAACTGAATTATCCTCAAATCCTTTTTTTCAATATAGATTAGAAAACAATGGAATAAATTTATATTTAATAAACATATATAAATCAATAAAAATGAATGATATTATTTCATTATCAAACAATTTAAAAACAAATAAAGAAAATGTACAAAATTTAATAGAAAAAGTAAAAAAAAAAGTTGGTACATTAGAACATGAAATTAATTTTATAACACAGGAAAAAATAGATGCAATAATGGAAAAAGAAAGATTATCAGATGCAAATGAAACTTTAAATGCATCAATTTTAGAAACAATGAATCAATCTAATTTTCAAAATGAAAGAATTAATCCTTTTAATATGAGTATGACTTTAACTAAAAATAATTTAATTAATGATGGTGGATTATTTCATATTAATACAATGAATAATATTAATAATATTAATAATAATAATACTAATAATACTAAAAAAATAAATGATTTAAAAGATAAATATATTAAATTAAGTAAAAAATTGGATAAAGCTAAAAGAAATTTTCCAGATATGAAAAAAAAAGTTAAAAATATGAAAGAAAATAATAATTTTGTTACTCAACAAATTAAACAAAAAAAAATGATTTATGATCAATTAAATGAAGAATTAGAAAGTTTAAAAGAAGAAATGAAAAAAAAAGGTAATCATATAGTAAAAAAAAATTCTTTAAATTCACAAAGTTCAGGAACATCAAGTGGAAGTAAAAAAAGTAAAGTAGGAAAATTCTTTAAAGGATTATTTGGATAAAAAAAAAAAAAATTAAATATTAATTCACTAACAATTATTTATTTATTTATTTATTTTATAATACCTTTAAAAAAATTAAAAATTAATTCAAAAAAAAAATTAAAATTAAAATAAAAATAAAAATAAAAAAAATGAAAAGTGAATTCATAGAAAGAGAATTTGAAGTATATTCAGAATTTGCAAAACACATATTAACAATATCAAATAAAAATGACATATTACACATTTCAATAAAAAACGTTCACAATGGTTTATTATTTGAAGATGCATATTCATTAGAAAGATTAGTAAAACTTGAAAATTACTTTACGAATTTTTCAACAATAGAATCAGTAACAAAAGCATTATGTGAATTATCCCAAGAGAAAAAAATAGAATTATCAACAGGAGAAAAAATAATGATATTAAAATTTATAAAACCATATAAAAATATATCAGAATTAAAAATGGAAATTCCATATATAGAATATCCATTTAATGATGAACCAAATGCAATGGTAACAAGAAGAGAAAAAGAAATGATATTAAAATGGATAAATCCAGAAAAAGAATTAGAATTAAAATTAATATATAAAGCTTCAATTGATGGTGACACACCAGCAATTTTTCATCATAAAGTAAATGGAATAAAAAAAACAGTTACTATTATTTTAACTGATAAAGGTTTTAGATGTGGTGGTTTTATTAGTAATGAATGGAAAACTAATTCTGATTATGATAAAAATGATAAAAGTTCTTTTTTGTTTTCTATTGAAAAAAAAGAAAATTATTATAATAAAGATGGATTTTGTAATTATAATCATCCTAATTTTGGACCTTGTTTTGGTAAAGGTTTTGATTTGTGTATTGGAGAAAATGTTTCTAATTTTTTTACTACTAATAAACATTATTCTGAGTTTCCTTCCAGTTATGGTGATAAAGGAAAAAGTATTAAGTATGCTTTGACTGGAGGATTTAAAAATTTTAATGTTAAAGATATTGAAATTTATCAAGTTATTGCAGTTGATGAATAATTTTTTTTTTTTCTTTGATTTTTTTTATTATTTAAATTTTTTTTTTTATTTAATTTTGATTTATATTTTTTTTTTTAGGTTTTTTTTCTTAAATTTTTTATTTGTTTTGTATTTTTTTATTTTTTTTTTTTTAATTTTTATTATATTAAAATATATTTAATTTATAGTTTTAAATAGAATCTTTTTAACGTTTGTTTTTATCTGAATTTGGAAGGAAAATTTGTTTTATTTTTTTAGTTTTTAAAATATTAATTGCAAGATCTCTTCTATTAATATTCAAATAATAATATACGAAAACATTAATAATAAAAGGTGGAATTTCTTCAACAGAATTTATTCCTCCTTGATTATTATATGAAATATCCAAATTACAATATCCTAAAAGATGAATTAAATATCCATCAATTTCTTCTTTTTTTCCATTTAAAATACACATTTTTATCATATTAATATAAACACTAACTTTAAAATTTGCAAAAGGTATTATTTTATTACTAATTTTTTGATAAAATTTATCATTAAAATTATCTAAATCTTTTTCTGTTATTAATATTTCAGAAATTTTTTGTGCATGTTTTAAATTTCCTGTGAATATATAACATTGAAGTAAATAACTATTTATAATATATTTTTGAATTTTTGTCGTTTCTGCTTTTATATTTCTTAAATAAAATATTGCTTCACTATAATTTTCATTAATTAATAAGCAAAAAATTAAATTAAATATTGTATTTAAATATATTTTATCATCATATTTGTTTCCAATTAACAATAAAACTTTTTTGAAATTATCTATTATATCATTAGATATTAAATCTTGTTTTATTAATGAAGATTCATCATTTTCATCTTTTTCTAAATTAAAAGAAGAAGAAGCATTTATATTATTTAAAATAAAACAATTTTTAATATCTCTCATATCAAAATATTTATTATATATTTCATTAATATTTTTATTTTTACTTAATATTAATTCTAACTGTGATAAAGCAAGTCTATAATAAATATATTTATTATTAGTAAAAAATTTTGTATTATTATTACTATAATTTAATAAAAAATAAAGTATTTTAATACAATTTTCATAATTTCTTTGATAAAAATATGATAAAGCTAAATTAAAAGCAATTACAGGATAATAATGATTTCTTTTTATTAATTGAATTGAAGATGCAATATTTAAAATATTTAAGCATTTTAAAAAATAAAATGAACTTAATGAATATTTTCCTTCTTTTAAATTAATTATTCCTTGAGTATTATAATAATATATATTAATAATTTCATTTTTATTTGTATTCTCAGAGTAAAATTTTTCTAATTTTGAATTTAATTTATTCATTGAAAAATGTGAGGATAAATATAATAATCTAATATGAAGAAAATCAAAAAAATTTTTTAATCCAAAATTAGAATTAACTGTTAATTCATTTATTTCAACTTCAATTGTTTTCATTAATTCATTTGCTTGTTTAATATTTGAAGAAGTAAAACTTTCAGAAAAACCTTTTTTTTTTTTATTATCTTCATTAATAAAAAGTCTAATGAATATTTTATAAAGTTTAATAATATTTTTTAAAATTGTATCATTTTTAATATCAATTTCAAAATCATTTGGCAAAATTAATTGTTTGTCAATATCTTCTTTAGTATCAATTTCATTTTCTAATTTTTTTATTTCTTCAATTGCATCTTTTATTTTTTCCCTTTCAATTAACATATCAATATAAATAATTTGTAAATAAAAAAAAAGTAATTTATTATCATAATAATATTTTCCATTTTCATTATTTTCAATTATATTTTTATATTCTTTAAATAATTGAAATTTATCTAATTGATAAAGCATAATAAATTTATTAATAATTAAACAAGGAGAATAATTAATTTCTATATTTTGAATATTAACTTCTTTATTTAATAAATTTATTAATTTAATTTGATTTTCTTTTAATATTTTATTTCCATATTTTTCAACTTCAATAATATTTTGATCATGACTTACTCCAACAACACTTAAAACTATTTTCATTTCAACTAATAAAATATTATAATAAAAAGAAGGATTTTCAGATTTAACTAAATTAATTTGTTGATAATATTTATTTAAATCTTTTAATATTTCATCATAATCATTTTCATTATTTTTATTATATTTAGATGTAAGTGAATTAATGTCAAAAATTGAATTTTTAATTATTTCTTTTATAAAATTTAATATTTCTTTTTTTCCTTTTTTTTCTAAAATTGAAGTAATTGTTTCATCATCATTATTAATAAAATCAAAATCAAAACTTTTAATTAATAATTGATTTAAAAAATCTTTTTGTGATTCGTCATTTATTTTATCACTTTTTATTAAATGAAAAATTGTAGTTTCTTTATTATTATCATATAAATTTAAATTTATTTCACTATTAAAACAAGATAAAATTAAATCACAAGGAACTTCTTGTCCTTCATCAAATGCATACATTAAAATAGTTGTATCATTATATTTTTCATTTTGATAATTTATATCAATTATTTTTTTTAAAAATAATTTTATACTTTCTGCATGTTCTTTATTATGCTTTTTACAATTTTTTATACAATGTCTGAAAGCTTCGTCTATTTTTTCTTCTGAAAATTTTTTATTTTCAAAAAGTTCTTTTAATTCTGTTAATGATGCATTTTCTGAATAAAATAATAATAGTTTAAAATCTTCTTCTTCTTCATTTGACATTTTTTTAAATTAATGACAATTAGTTTAATAATATATTGAAAAATTAATAAATATATTATAAAAATATATAATATTCAAATTGAAATATTAATTATTTATTTATTTTAATGAATAATTTTAAAATTAAATGGAGACTTTTAAACATAAATTAAAGAAGTTATTTAATGATCCAAAATATAATTTAGAAGAAATAAAAGATAAAGATGCAGATAGACATTTTATAAAATTAATATATGAACAACAAAGAAAAATAAGAAATAATTCAAAAAATAATAATGTTTTAAAAAATAAATCTAATAGTAATATTTATTATCATGATAATAATATTATAAATATGAAAAAATCAAATTTCAAAATATTTTCAAGAAATAAATCTTTAAATAATATAAATAAAAATTTTTATAGTCCATTATTTTCATTTCAAAAAATTTCAAATGAAAAAACAATTAATAATATAACAACTTTAATGAGATCTTTTACTTTAAAAGATATTCATTCCTCTTTTGAAAATAATATAAATTTATCAAGGTCATATTCTCAATTAGATATAAATGAAACTGAAAAAAGTAAAAATGGTTTAATTAAAAAAATTTCATATATGAAAAGAAGAATTGGATTAGATGATGAAAATAATAATTATAATACTAATAGATTAAGATTTAATGTACCTCAAAGAAGTTTAAATAATAATTTATATAATTTTAACAAAAAAGAATATTATCTTATTTCTCCTAGTTCTAGATTACATAATAGTAAAAGAAAATATATTAATTATCCCTTTGAAATAAAAGATAATAATAAAAAATATGATACAGAAAAAATATTTGATAAAATTTATAATAAAAAAACAAAGGGAATAAATAATGAAAATAAAAAATCAATAAAAGCAAATAATATTAAGTATATTAATTTTCCTTTATAATATTACTTTTTTTTTAAAAAAAAATATATTTTCTTTTTGAAAAAGATTATTTATTAATATTTTTTTTATTTTTTTTCTTTTTTTTATTTTTATTTTTTGATATTTCTAGATTAATCAAATCTAATTCATTTTCATCAAATTCAACTGAATTTATTAAATTAATTAAGTCATTTAAAAAAATTTTTTCAAAATAATTTTGTGTTGCAAAATTTAACATTAACATTCTTTCATAATCATTAAATTCTTCAAAAGTATTTAATAAATCAAATAACTCTTCTCTTGAAATAAATCCATTTTGATTTTTATCATATTTTTCAAAATAAGAATATAAATCATTTTTACTTTTTATTTTGACAATAAATGAAAACTTATGAAAAATATTCATTGTTTTACTATTTTCTATATTATTTTTTCCTCTTGATATACGATTATTTTTCTTTTTTTTTAATTTTTTTTTATTTGAATCATCGAATTTATTTAATTGTTCATTTTGATTTATTAATTTTGTATCATTTTCAATTGGATAATCTATCATATTTTTTATATTATTTTTTTCTAAAAAGTATTTCATATCTAATTCATATGAATCTTTATATTGATTGTTTTCATCATTTAAAAAAGTAACAAATAAAATAATACTTTCATAAAGTGACATTTCAAAGTTTTCTTGCAAAAATTGAAAAAATTCATTTATATTTACTTCTTTAATATTTGAAAAAATATTTGCATTATTTTTCTTTTTGATAATATCTATTAATTCATTAATTTCTTTTTTATAAATTGAATTTGAATTGAGTTCTTTTGTAAATGAAAATAAATCAAATAAAATAAGTTTTTGATTTGAAAATTTTCTTAATATAATATAAATATCAATTTTCTTTAAATGTAAAATATTTTGAAATAATTTTTTAATTATTTTTGATTTAATTTTTCCATAATTATTATCAATTAAAATATTATCATAAAAAGAATAAAAAGGTAAACTATTATTATCTTCATAATTAAAAATTATTTTTTTGATTTTATTATCAATATTTTCTTCTTCAATAGGAATAAAATTCACATTTTTTTTAATAAATTTAATATATTTAATATACTTATTGATTGAAAACATATCATCTTTTTTAAAAAATTCATAAATTTCTTCACTTATTTTTTCTTGTTGCATCATTTCATCATCAAAAAAATAAAATTTATATTTATTTTTACTTAAAAACTTATTTTCTGAAAGATTTTTTAAAAACATATATTTATCCAAATCCCCATTATATTCAGTTAATATTTTAATTGTTAAATATTTCATATGAAATGATGGTGTTGTTTCATTAAATATGAAATAAAAACTTTTATAAGATATTTTTCCTTTATTTTCTCCATCATAACATTTTAATAAAATAAATAATTTTTGAATTAAATCCTTTTTAAACTCGTAATTTAATTCTTTTTGATTCAATTGATTTTCTATATATGATATTATTTCTTCTATTGATAATTCTAAATTAAATGAAATATTTAAAGACGAAATATCTTCAAAATTCAATTTTAAAGTTATTAATTCATTTTGAATATTTTTTAATATTTCTTCATTATCTATTTTTAAGTTGAAATTATTTTTTCTTATTCTTAAATTATTTAAGTCATTAATTAATTGTGATAAAGTTATTATATTTTTATTTATAAAAACATTAATTTCATCTATATTAAAACCTAATTTTTTAAAGAAATTTCGACAAGAATTAAATTTTAAAATTTCACTTTCTGGAATTAATATATTACTTTGTAAAGTTGGTTTTGTTTTATAATTATTTATATCTAAATAAGAACATATAACTTTTAATACTAAATTATATGAATTTTTCTCTATTAAATATTTATTAATTGTATGTAATAAATTAATATAAGGAATAATTCCATTGTTATTTTTATCAATTTCCATTATTATTTTTTTGATTAAATATTCTGATAATGTAGGAAAAAAAGATTTAAATGATTTAAAAAGTTCATAAGATGAAATTCCATTTATGTTATATTGTGAATTTTCAAAACATTTAATTAAATATATTTCTTTATTATTTTCAGATAAAATTGTAAATAAATTATAAATATTAAAATCTAAATTTTGATGTTGAATAATTTCTCTAATTTTATTTAAAAATTCTTCCTTTAATATTAAACTATTTTCTTTTTTTAATTCAAAAAAAAGTTTTATTCCATAACATTCATTGCAATTACATTTTTTGATAAAATTATTTTTAAATTCTTTAAGTGAAATTTCTTCATTAAGATTTAAAAATTTATCTAAATTTTCAATTGATTCAAAACCTTTAATTAAATAATTAAAATAATTTGTTAAATAATTATTAAAATTATCATCAAAATATTGAATTTGGTTTTTTTGACTTTTTATTTTTTTCTTTTGAATAAATTTAATTTCATTTTCAATTTTATCTTTTATGTCATTAACAATAATATTTCTTTTAAATTTTGTAATAGCAATTTCAGACAAATTTTCATACATTGAATTAATTAAAGTAATATCAAAAGAATATTCATTATAAATTACATTATAAAATTCATTACTGTCAACTTCATTTTCTAATTTTAAATTTTTATTTAAAAAAAAATTTTCTATTTTTTCATGTTTATATAAAAGAATACTTGAAATAAATCTCCAACATAAAATTATAGATTGATAATTAAAATAATTTAATAAAAAATAGATTATATCATAATAAGAAATATAACCATCTTTGTCATAATCAATTGAACTACAAATTGTAGAAATTTTCTTTTTTGAAAGTTCTTTTTTATTTAAAAGATAATTTTCCAAATCAAAAGTTGGTATTGTAAATCCATTTATAATAATATAATTTTCTAAACAATCTATTATATTCCATTTATTTTTTAAATCTGGTAATATTTCATTAGTGAAATTTTTAATATCCTTTTTTTTTAATTTTTCATAATTCTCAATTTTCTTTTTATACTCATCATTTTTTTTTATTGGATTTATTAAAGGTAATGTATAATTACTATTATTTTCTGATTTTCCTTCTTCTAAAATTTGTTTTTTTTGATATTCAGTTTTTGATAATTTATTGATTTTATATTTTGAATAAAAATTATTTAACATATTTGATATTTCATATTTTAATTTATTAAATACTTTATGATTACCTTTATAAGGAAGTAAATTATTTCTTTTTTCATTTTCTTCAAATTTAATTGTATTTATTTCATATAATAATTTTTCACTTTTATAATCACATATAACTTTAATATATTGTTTAAAAGTTATAATATCATTATTATTATTATTAAATAAATTTACAAAAGCTTCAGAAATTTTTTTATTTTTTAATTTTATCTCTATAGCTTTTTTTAAAGATTCAAGTTTAATTTCAATATTTTCATCATTAATAGAAGAAATACTTTTATCATTATTATTATTTAATTGTAATGCATATTTAAATATTTCAATTTCAGAAACATTATTCTTATTACATAAACCAATAAATATTCCAATTTCATTATTTAAATTATTCTTATCTTCTTTAATTTTTAATTTTAATTCATTATTTTCATTTCTAAATGAATCAATAACATTTAAAAAATCAGACATTTTGATTGTTCCTTTTTTCTCAATTAAAAATGATTTAAAAAGAATCAATGACATTAAATCACTTAATCCTATAGGTTTTGATATTTTATAAAAAAATTGATTTATATTTATTTCATCTTCAATTGATAAACCATTAAGTGTTATGAATTCTAAAGTAGTATAATTGTTATATTTTTCATTCAATATATATGTAAATATATAAAATAAAAATAATGGTGTTATTATTTCTTTATTTCTAATCCTATATATAGATAATAGTAATTTTGTCAAATTTACATTTTTATTTATTTGTGTTTTTGTTTCTTTTATTATTTTGTCAAAAATTTTTGTTGAACATGAAAAAAATTTTATAAAAATAATTTTGAAATTATCAAAAGGAATTTCTTCATCATATTTATTATAATTACTCTCAAAAAAATTATCAATATTTTTTATAATAGAAATATTAAGATTATCTAATATTTCTTTTATTGACATATTTTTTTATTTTTAAAAAAATATTTTTTTCATTAAAACAAAATATATAAAATTTAATATTTTTTTCTGAAAAAATAATTTTTATTTATTAAAATTGAAAAACTTTTTTTTCCCCTATTTTTGAAATTGAATTTGAAAACTTTAAAAACTTTTTTTCAAAACTTATAAAAAAAAATAAGCAACAATTTATACTTTAAAAAACCTAAAATTTTTAATTATATTGCTCATACATAAAAAAAAGGATGATTCAATAAAATATCAAAAATGTAAACAACTTTTTTAATTATTTATATCTAAAAAACAAAAATAAATTAATAAACAAAATTGAAGAATGCAAAATTTACTAAATTCAGATGATCAAACAGATGAAATAAGTTTATTCCCTTTTATAAATGATTCAGATAATAATGTAATCTTAGAAGAAAATACAAATTCTTATGAAAAAGAAATTTTTAATGAAAATTATTTTACAAATCCTGACAAAAAGACAAGAGAAATGACAAATTTAAAAAAAAAAAGAGGAAGAAAAAAGGAAAAAGAAAATGGAAAAGAAGAACATACAAATTTATTTTTAGATAATCAAATTGCAAAAATTTTAGTTCATTATCATAAATTTTTAATTAATTTATCAAATGCTTATTTAGAAGCAAATAATATACATAATCACAAATTTTTTCCAATTTCAGGTATTTTTACAAAAAAAAGGGATTTAATCACTTTAAAGAAACTTTTAGAATCTTCTTTAAGAGATTTTCTAAAAGAAGAAGTCTCTAAAAAAAATAATAATTTATTACATAATAAAGAATTAATAGAGCATTTTGATAGTAATAATTATCAAAATGAATTTAAAACATTTTTTGATATGAAATATAAATTCATTTATTCTGAAATATTTCTTATAAATAATAAGGAGAAATTATTAAAAGATTTTGGAATAAAGAAAAATATAGAAATGTATGAAGATTTTATTTTAAAAATTCAATGGAAATTTGACCAAAATTATATTGAAAAAATGAAAGAAACTTGTAAACAATTTGTTTCTCATATTGAGTTCACAAGTCCTAAAATTCAAAAAAAAAAAAGAAAAATAAAAAGTAAAATTATAAATTAATTAATAGTAGAGTATTGAATATATAATATTTTAATTTAATATTTTTAATATAATTAACTTTGATTTTCTTAAAAAATTTTTTGATTCTTTTCAATAATTAAAATCAATAAAATTTTGAAAATCATAGATATCTTTTATTTATTTTTAATTTTATTATTATTTTTTTTTATAAATTTTTAATAATTAAAAAATTATATACTAAATATATTTACAAGTTAAAAAAATTAAAATTTAGTTTAATATTATTTAATACAATATAATATCAAAATATAAAATAAATAATATATAAAAAGTATTTATATAAAAAATTCATTATTATTATATATTTTTAAATGGATAAAATCCAATCAACAAAAGAAAAAAAAGAATCAAAAGACTTAAAAGAAAATTTTTTAAATTCTTTAGAAGAATCAACAGAAAAAAATTCAGAAACAAAATCAACAAAATCATCATTTATAAAAAGAGAAAGATATATAATTTTATTAGCAATAATATGTCAATTTATATGGTCAATAGGAGTAATTTTAATGAAATATGCAAGTCAAAGAGAAAAATATACTCCAAATAATTATTCAATGTGGAGAAGTTTTTTTATGTCAACAATAACAACAATATCTTTAAAAAAAACAGGAAAAAAATTAAATGAAATATCAAAAATAAATAAAAAAGGTTGGTTTATTATAAGAACTTGTGGTGTTTATTTTGGTTTTTTATTTTTTTTAATATCACTTTCTTATTTAAGAGCAGCAACAACTTCTTGTTTATCTTCTTCTAATCCTTTTATTATAATAATTTTATCTGTTATTATATTAAAAGAACCTTTTTATTTAAGATATTTTTTTGGTATTATTATTTGTTTTATTGGTTCTTGTATGATATTATTAAATGACAAAAGAAATGATGACAATTTTAAAAATGAAAAAAAAGATTTTAAAGTTGGATTATTTTTTATTTCTCTTCATATTATTTTAGTAGGTTTTATTATTTTTGCTCAAAAAATTTGTGTCATGGATAATATAACAAGTGAAACACAAGTTTTTTATATTGGTATTTCAAATTTAATTTTTGGGATTTTTTTTTGTTTATTTGATAGAAATTTTGGTTTAGATTATATTGTTATATTAATGACTTTTTTAAATGCTATTGTTTTTTTTTTTGCTCAAAAAGTTAATGATATTGTCTTTCAATATATGGATGTTTCAAAATTTGCTCCTACAAGTTATATACAAACTCTTTTTGTTTTTATTTTATGTGGGTTAATTTTTAAAGAAAAATTTTTTTTTTCTGATATTATTGGAAGTTTTTTTATTGCTTCTTTTCATTTTTATAATGCATATAATCCTATTAAGTCAAAAAATGTTTTAAAGTGATTTTTTTTTTTGTTTTTTTTAATTTATTATTTATATATTATGAAATATTAGTTTTTTATATTATTTAGTTCATCAAAGAAGAATAATTTTAATTAAATTGTATTTGATTTCAATTCAGATATGTTTTTGTTTAATGAAATTATTGAGAATAATTCATTTTTTATTTTTTGAATACTGTTTATTTCATTTTGAATTGTTTTTAATTTTTTGTTTATTTTTATTTGGTTTTCTTTTTTTATTACTGTTATTTTATTTTGAAATTTATTAATCTTTGTATTAAATTTATTGAATAATAGATTAAATGTTTTTTCTTTTTCATTTAATTGCTTTCTTTTTTTATCAAAGTAATTTAATAGTTCTTTTCCTTTTATTTTGTTATATTGAAATACTTTTAACTTGACAAAAAAAATATTTTTTATTTGTATTAATATATTTTTATTTAAATAAAAATTGAAAATAAATAAAAAAAATTCTAAAGAATTACAATATAATTTTCGATAAATATATTTTATTATTTTTTCATCAAAAAAATAAAAATAATCATTTTCATTAAATAAAATAGCATGTTTAATTATTAAAATTAAATCTGGAAAATCTTTTGGATTAAAATATGTAAAATAATTTATTAAATAAGTATAATCATCCCAATAATATTTTTTCTTTAAAAAATATAATATTTTATTATAATATATCCCAAATTCATCTAAATATTTTGAATTGATAATACTTTGTTTTATTATTGGAATAATAATTTCAAAAGAAAAACCATATTTACAATAACAATAAATTAAAGTAACATTTATTTCATTTCTAAACTTATAATAATTCATTTCTTCTTGAGTTTTAATTTGATTTATATCAAAGGTAAAAACAGGTTCTGAATTTATTTCTGCCCTTTTTCCATAACAAAATGATATAAAAATATCTATTAAAAATTGTTGTACTTTATTTTGAATTTTGGTTATTTTAAAATTCATTTTAGTATTTTCATTCAATGATAAACAAATTAGATTTAATTCCTTTAAAAAATAATCATAATATTTCTTTTGTTTATTTGATAAATGAATTTTTTCCATTTATATTAAAGACAAAATAATATTATTATTAATAATAAAAAAGTAAAAAAATAATATTAATATTTTCTGAAAAAATAAGGAAATTAAAATAATTGTAGAAATAAATGTTTCATTAAAAACACAATTTTTATTTTATTTTTTCAAATAATTAAATTAAAAATTATAATAATTATTCATATATTTAAAAAAAAATCTATTTAAATTTATAATAAATAAATAATATTTACGGTTTTTAACTTTTTTATTATTTTTTTAAGTGCGTTAAACATTTATTAATTTTTCATTTTTTCCTTTTTTTAATTATATCATCTTTTAGTAAATTAATTTCTAATACATTTTATATAAATAAAAAAAATGCTTCCAGAAATAAATAACATATTTAAAATTATTCAAAGAACAACAATAAAAAAAAACAATCAACCAAATCCACATGACCCAATGATAGAATATAATAATATATTCCTTAGATTAATAACAGTTTCAAAAATTATACCAATTAATAAAAAATATGAAAAAACATCAAGAAATAAATTTATACCAAATAAAAATGAACAAATAATATCAATGAATTCATATACAAATTATAATCATAATAAACATGAAATTCCTTTATATAATTATCCATCAATTAAAATAAATAATCATATTAACAATAAAAATGGAAATAGATATCCACTTACTCTTTCAATTAGAAAAATAAATAATCCATTATATCATGATAATCAAATTTCTTTAGGAAGTAATAATTTAAGAAAAAATCCTTCTAAAAATGAAAAAAAAGTATTAAGAAGAAGTTTAGCAAATTTAGAAGAATGTATGTTAAATAGAAGTAATAATATAAATAGAGAAAATAGTGAAAAATTTAAAAATTATTTTCAAGAACAATATAAAAGTACTAATAATAAATTAATTGTTTTTAATTTATTAAATTATTATAAAAATCCTGAATTTCCAGATTCATCACAAATAAATGAAAAGAATAATGATAAAGAAGAAAATTTAAAAGAAAAAATAATAAATTATGTAGAAAATAAATTAAATAATGAATCAAATGAAGATAATCAAAACCAAATTGTCATGAGAACTAGACATTTAAACTTTTTAAATAGAGAAAAAGTAAAAAATGAAATCGCAGAAGAAAATAAAAATTTTTCAAGTACAGTATTTAATTCAAATAAAAGAATATTTGAAATGAAAAAAAATGATAAATCAAGAGAATCAAAAAGAATTAAGATTTTAGTACCAGAAAAAGTAACACAAATTCAAATAATAAATTCATTAAAAAATACTTTTACAACAAGAGAACAAATAAAAAAAAAATTAAATTATAAATGTATCCCATTTCCTTTAAATCAAAATATAAATAATCCTACTAATATATTTTATTATTATATAAATAAATTATATAGAAATCAATTAACAGAATATTTTAATCATAGAATTAATTGGGAATATGTTTCAAATGAAAATGATCCTGATTTTCCTATTATAAATTTTTATTGGAAATATTATGCTAATAAATTACATTTTAAAGAATTTAAACATGATCCAACTTTACCAATGAAAAGATTAAAAGTTGTTAATTTATTTGAAAGAAATTATGAAATTGGAAACAAAAAAAATTTGTTTATTAACTTAGTTCAATATTGTGATAAAGTAAATTTAAATGTGTTTGATTTTGTTCCTTTTACTATTATTATTCAAACTAGTAAACTTAATGATTGTTTTGATTCTTTAAATGAAATTTTTCAATTAATACAAAATAATTCTAATATTTATAATAATGGAGAAAAAGATTTTGTGGTTAATAAAAAGTACTATGACTTATTTGGTTTTGATAAAAATTTTAGTGAATTAAAAAATACACCAATTTATATTAATAAAAATTTCTTAAGTGATAAAAATTATTGGATTCTAAAACCAACTGATTTATATAAAGGAATGTGTATTGAAATATCAAATAATTATGAAGAAATTGTTAAAAAATGTAAAAAAATGTTTAAAGGAGTTGATAAAACTTTTTTATTAGAAAATATTGAAGATGAAAATAATGAAGAAGAAGAAAAAAATAATACAATTGTACAAAATAATAACAACTCAAATATAGATGCAAATAAAACTATAGAATCTAATTTAAATATTACTTTAAATACAAATTTAAATTCAAATATAATTCAAAATATAAAATCAAATTCAAATGATATTCAAAATTCAAATTCATTTTTAAATATAAACAACGTAAATTTTAATTCAACTATTAATCAAAATCAAGAATTAGAAGAAGAAGACTATAAGAAAAAAAGAAAAAATACAATGTATATATCAAATTCAATAGTATTACAAAAATATTTAGATAATCCTTTATTATATCAAAAAAGAAAATTTGATATGAGATGTTATGTTTTAGTAGATTCAAATTTAAATGTATTTTTTTGTAGAGAAGGACATTTAAAGGGAAGTAGTGAAAAATATGATTTAAATAATACAAATAAATTTATTCATATAACAAATCATTCTTTACAAAAAAGAAGTAATAAATTTGAAAAATATGAATATGGAAATGAAATGTCATATAATGACTTTAAAACATTTTTAAAAAGTGAAAATATATCATTAGATAAATTTGATAAATTAATAAATGATATGAAATTTTCAATAGAAATATCAATGAATGCAATAGGTAAAAAATTTTTTAAAACTGAAAATGTATTATGTTTTGAAGTATTTGGTTATGATTTCATTGTAGATAAAAATTTTAAACCTTGGATATTAGAAATTAATAATAATCCAGGATTAGGAATTTCTTCTCCTGTTATTGAAAAATTAGTTCCTAGAATGTTTGATGATGCTTTAAGATTAACTATTGATAAAATTTTCGAAACAAAATATGATGAATCTTGTTTTGATAAGGAAAATAATAAATATATTTCTAAATATAAATTAGATGGTTTTAATGATGATGAAAATGTTTTTGAATTTTTATGCAATATAAATAATAGTAATTAAGGTAATTATTTTTATTTTTTTTTTAAATTTTTATCATTAGTTTATTTTGTTAAAGAAAAAATAAGGGAAATTATTATTTAAAGTTAAATAATTTATTTCAATATTGTATTTTAAATTTAGAAAATATTAAAAATAAATATTTAAAATAAAAAAAGAGTTTAAAAAATTAAAAAAAAAACAAAATAAATAAAATATGAATAAAAAACCATTCTTAAAATCAAAAAAAAAAATTTTTTTAAATTACAAATAAAAAAAACAATTTTATAATATTTTACCCAGATTTAAAAAGTAAAACTGCAATTTGTCCAAGATAAAAATAAATAAAATGTTTAGTTTCATGAGTAACATAAGAACCAAAATTTCTTCCAACTACACAATGCCAAGTTGGATTATGTTTTCTATCAAATTCTTTTTTGATATAACAAGCAATATCTTTTTCAATATTATATGAATCTATTGCTTTTGTTGCTACATTTATTGCATCTTGTTGCATATCTTCAGTCATATCACTATTTTTTATTATTGCTTTTCTTTCTTTATCCATTTTTTTTATGTTTTTTATTTTTTTATTCAGTTATATTTTTTAATTTTTATTTTTTTTAATTTTTTATTTTATTTTATATAGTTTTTTAATAAAAAAATATTTATAAAATATATAAATTATAAAATATAATAAAAATAATAATTAAAAATGATATCAATAAGAAAAAGTTTTGGAAATGGGAATAGTTCTTTATCAAAAATATCAACATATAGAAGTGATTCAAGTTATAGAAATAAATTAAAAAAAAAAATTTTAGAAAAAAATGTAAAACCTTTTCAATTATCAATTTCTCAGAAACAAACATTAAATACAACAGAAGGAAATGAATCAATTTCTTTTTGTAATACTGAAAGAAATAATGAAAAAGAACATTCAAGTGTATTACAACTTATGAATCTTTTAAATGAAAAAAGAAAAAATAAATTAATCGAACCTTTAAAAAATTCTATTTCAATTGAAAAAAATTTAAATTTTAGTATTGATAATTTAAAGGATAATATTAATAATTATTCTTGTAATTTAACTAATTAAAAAATAATGAAATGGATTTAAATACAGAGTTAAAAAAGAATTATGATATTAATGAAGCAGAAAGTAATTTAAATAAAAATTATACAAAACTAATTAATAAAATAAAAAAAGAAAATTTGGATTCTGATGAAAAAATTAAACAATTAAAACATGAAAATTATAATATGAATGAATTATTTAAAAATATGAAAAATAAAGTTGATAATTTAAAAAAAGAATCTTTTCAAAAATCAAAAGATATTAATCAATTAATTGAAGATAAAAAAGAAATTAATACTTTATTAATAATATATCAAACAAAAAATAAAAAATTAAAAGAACAAATTTATAATCAATTAAAAACTGAAAAAAGAATAAAATCAGAATTGAAAACAATTATAAATAATATAGATTAATTTTTATTAATAATTATTACTTATTTATTTATTATTTATCAGTTATTAAAGGTAAAATTTAAGAAAATAAAATTATATTAACATAAATAAAATAAATAAACAATTATTTTAATTTTTAAATAATTTAAATAAAAAACATTAATCAAATATCCAAAATACAAAATGAAAAAAAAGAACTGATAAAAAAACTCAAATTCAAAAAAAAATTAAAAAAAAACAAAAATTAAAAAAATCAAAAAAAAAGCATTTTAAAAAGAAGAAAATGTGTAAAAACTTATTATATTAAAATAAAAATATTAACCAAAAATATCCATAAATCCTCCATCTTCTTCTTCTTCTTGTTTTTTTTCTTCTTCTTTCTTTTTCTTATCATCTTTTCCTTTTCCTTTACCTCCTTTTTTATCATCTTTTTTATCTTCTTCATGATGTTCTTTTTCAACTGGTCCAGCAGAAGGTTGTGCTGAAAGCATAGATTTTATATCTGCATCATGTAAATATTTACCAAAAAATTCAGGGTAATATGCATCAACTTTATTTCCTGATGCTTCTATTATTTTGTTTAATTTTTCTGCTGTTATTTCCACTCCTTCATCAAATAAAAGTAATCCTGCGTATACACAACATAATTCATCATGTTCTGCTTTTGACATTGACATTTGGATATAATAAAATTTTTTATTTTTTTTTTATTTATATTTTTTATTTTTTTTTTTTTATTTTATTTTTATTTTATTTAATTGTTTTTTTTTTTTTTAAGTTTTTTTTATTTTATGTTATATAATTAATTAATATTTAATCTAATAATTTTATTTTTGGAGATTCTATATCTTCTATTAATTCTGTTGCTTTTTGCTTTTTTAATATTTTTTTCTTGTTTTTAATTATTATAAATACAAAAAATAAAATAATAATTAACATTATAATTAAAATTATATTTGTATTATATGTATTTGATTTATTTTCATGATAAATTCCAATTGTTTTTTTGTATGAATTAAATACTAATTGATATTTATATAAAAATGGCTTTCCAAAAGTCCAATATAAACCATTTTTTTTGTCAAATAAAATAAGAAAATAATATTTATTATCATGTAATAGAAAAACATCTTTATAATTAAAATTAAAAATATAATTCAATTCTTCACAATTAAAATTAAAATCATTAAATTTACTAATTTCTACATTTTCATTACAAAAATAATAAATATATTGTTCTAAAAAAATATCTTTAAAACATTTTTTCTCTTTGATTAATTGATTAAAAAATTCATTTTCAATAAAATCAATTAATGATAAAGGAGCAAAAATAACTCCATATTCAATTTTAATAAAAATAGCTTTAGTAGTTTTAATTTCAATATTTCCAAAAGTAATATTTTGAATTTTTAACAACCAATTATTTCCCATTCCAAAAGAATTTAAAATTTTAGTTTGATAAAAATTATCTTGTTTAAATTTATTTTTATATTCATGAATATTTTCTCCTAATACTAAATTTCCTTCTGTTTCTTTATCTGAATATTTATTAAATTCAAATGTAAAAATTTCATTTTTTATTAAATTTAATTCTTTTAAATAATATATAAAAGGATAATCTTTTATAAGAATTTGTTCTTTAAATTTTAATCCAATTAAGCCGAATTCTTTAAAATTATTATTTGTTGAATTATTTGATAAAATAAAAGGAAATTTTTCAAATTTTATTTTTTTATTATAATAATTTTCAAAGTGAAATGTTTCATTAGATAAAAATCCATTTATAATTGGTTCATGATAAAATGTAATTTCATCTTTTTTTCTTTTTATATATGATGATGATTTTTCTTCATTATATTTACTATTTAAATTCTTACTAGGAATATATAAAAAAGAAGTATTAAATGAAATATATGATAAAATATTTTGTTCAGGTGTACCTAATTTTAAATATGTAAATATTTCATTATTAATTAAATAATAAATAAATGATTTTGGACCACTATTTATTGATTTGAAACTTATTTTTAAAGGAATAGAGTTAATTACTTTATCAAAAATAAGTAATATATAAATATAAATATATTGTTTCATCAAATAAAAAATAATAAATCATTAAATTTAAAAAAACATTTTTAAATATTTTAATAAAATTTATATATTTAAAAATTCGATTTAACAAAGAAATTATAATTAAAACAATAATCTTCTATTACTTTTTTTAAATACAATTATTTCAATTTATAATTTAATTAACAGTAACTTTTTTTATATTGTTCCATATATTTTGAATATAATTCTTCAATTGATAATCTATTTTCATATTTTTTTTCTAAACAATCTTTCATAATAGAATATAAAAATCTTGAATTACTATAAAATTCCTTTTCATTAAATAAATTAATATAATTAAGTTCAGAAATGATAGTATTACAATAATAAAGTATATTTCTAGAAAGAATACTTTGTTTAATTTGATTTTTATTTCCTTTTTCAAAAGGTAATTCCTTATAAATTAAATAATAAATAGTAATACCAAGATTCCAAGAATCAATTTTAAAATCATAAGGAATTTGTCTTATTAATTCAGGACATTTAAAACATAAAGAACCATATGATTCTTCTGCAGTTTCATACTTACCTAAAATTTTAGATAAACCAAAATCAATTATTTTAACATTTCCTTTTCCAGTTTTATTTAAATAAATATTACTATCATATACCATAATATTTGTTGGTTTAATATCTCTATGAAGAATTCCATATTTATGTAAAGTATTTAATCCATTTAATATTTGCATTGTAATATTTATTAAATTACTTGTTGAATTTATACTATTGTTATAATTATATATTTTCATATATGTTTTTAAATCATAACCTTTTACATATTCAAATACGAAAAATAAATTTTTATCATTTTCAAATTTTTGATATGTTCTTATTATATTTGGATTACGTATATTCATTAATGTTGAAAATATTGTTGCTTCCCATCTATAAATTTTATATTCTTCTTCAGTTGGATTTTTTTTATTTATATATTTAATTGAAAATTCTTTTAAGTCTGATTTTCTTTCTGCTAAAAATACATGTCCAAATTTTCCTTTTCCTAATTCTTTTTTTAAAATATAATCTGAGTTAATATCTTCATAATTACAATTTTTAATATAATAATTATAAAAATTTAATATATTTGAATAATTATTTTCTCTATTTATATTATAAAAAGAATATAAAACATCACAATTATGAACTGTACTAAAGAACTTTAAATATATATTATCTTTTGATTTTGATAATTTTGGATATAAAGAAAATACTGGAATTACTTTTTTAAATAAAAATTTACCTTGACATAATTTATAATAAAATATATAATAATTTACTAAAATTAATTTAATACTATTTTCTGTTTTAATCCCATTTTTAATTTTAAATAATACAATTTCTTTTTTTTCAATCTCATCTTCAAATAAATTATTTAAATTATAGTTTAAAGAAAAAGCGTATTTCAATTGTCCATTATTTAAATATTCTTTTTTTGGACTATATAAAATATTACTTTTATTACAGGAATAAGTGTTTAACTTATCATAGTTTTGAGGAGAATTGAAAATATTTTTTTTAGAATTATTTTTATTATTATTATTATTAATTTTAAATAAATGTTTTTTTTCTGTTTGTTTTGTTAATTTATCAAATATATTAACAACATCATTTTCAAAATTATTTAAATCTTCTAATTCTTCTTCATCTTCTGAAATTGAAACTTTATCTTCTTTTTCTTCTTTTTCTTCTTCTTCATCTTCTTCACATTTTTCATTATTATTTATATATGATTTTATTTTTGATAAATTAATACTATGAATTGTAATTTGAGATAAATAATTAATTAATGAATTTGAAATTTTGTATTCTAATAAATTATTATAATCAAAAAAATAATTATTATTCTCATTTATATTTGTTGAATTTTTAAATTTAGAATAATTCATAGATAAACCATATTGCATTAATTCATTATCTCTTATTAAATTGATATAAGCATTTAAAAAAATAATCATTAAGAAAAAAATGTCTGAGTTATTATTTTTACAAAAAAAAATTAATTCATCTTTAGATAAAATATTAGAATTTTTAAATGTTTCATTTATTATATTTTCAATTAAATTAATAAAATTAGTAGTATTTTCAATTAAATGAAAATGAGAAAGTAATAAAAAAACATCATATTTATTTATAATTTTATCATTATCAAAATCAAAGATATCAAAAATTAATTTTACTTTATTATCAATATAATCAAAAAATAAATTATAAATTCCTTTAGAAAATCTATTTAAAGATATTTTTTCTGATTGATGTTCAGTTAATGTATAAAAGATTTTATCAGAAATAATCATTGGTAAATTTATTACTTCTTGAAAAGTATAAGAATCAAATTTATTATTACATCTTTTATAAATATTTGCATAAACTTCATTTAAGAAATTTATTATCAAAGTTTTATTATTTGTAAATTTGAATGGATATAAATAATTTTTTATTAAGTTAATTTTATCTTTATCAGTTGACATTATTTATTAAAAAAAATTTTTTTAAATACTTATTTTTTTACGAATTTATAAAAAGATAAAAATATAAATAAACAAAATTAAAAAAAATATATTCATTTTCCATTTATCTTAGCAACAGTTAAAGTTTTATATCTAATAACAATATTATTTTTAATACTTGGAGGAATTTTTCTTTCAATACTAATTTTTCTATTAGCAAAATTATTATTAAATGTTCTTTCTTCAACAGTTGAAGGAGAAATAAACTCTTTAAATTCATAATGTTGGTAATCTAAAGATTTTGCTAATTTTCTTCTACTATCTCTTGTTGTAAATAATCTTTCATTTATATTTGTATTTAATCTATCAGTTAATAAAAAATCATTATTATCTTTATATGTTTTTTTTATTGTTAAATTTTTATTTTTTATTTTTTCTCTTTCTAAAATTTCTATTATTTCTTTTTGATTTATTATTTTTTTGTTATTTAATTTTTTTTCTGGGAAAAAAATTGAAATTTTATTTTCCATATAAAAACCTATTAAATATTTATTTGGATCTGGAAAATAATCTTTATTATATTTATCATTATATGGCCACATCCAATATTTTAAATTAGGATTAATATAATTTTGAGATTTTCTTATTTCATATAATATATCTTCATTCATTGTTATTTTTTCTCTAAAAATTTTTGGTAAAAAATTTATACATATTACATTTGTAATAGGAGTAAAATTAAATATTTCACAAAAATGAATTTGTAAACTTAAATTATTGTATAAAAGATTTATTAATAATTGCACACACAATTTACGTATTTTTTCTATTTTACTTTCATTTATTTCATTTAATATTCCTTTAATTCCATTTATTGTTAATGAATAATATATTAATTTTTGAATACTTTTATCATTATTTGATAAATGCTTTATTAAAAAAGTTGATTGTAATTTTATATTTTCATTTCTTTCTTCTGAATTTTCTAATAATAAACTTTCTAAAAATTCTTCTGTTAACTTTTTTAATAAATTTGATAATTTATTTTCTATATTTTTTTTATCTTCATTCATTTTTAAAGTAATTTATAAATTTAAAATCAAAATTAATTAAAAAAATAATTTAAAATGTTATTTTTTGAAATATTATTTTTAAATATACTTATTTCAATATTTTCATATTCAGATAATGATGATTATACTATCCCTTATTCATTATATAATAATACAATAAAAATAAATACTTATAAATCAAATATTTCAAATGAACAAATATTAGAATTAAGAGATTGGATTTCAATAAGAAATGCATTTTTTTATTCCTATAATGATATAAAATTAGCAAAAGAAGAAATATATTTTAATGTTGATAAAAAAACATATTTTGATGAAATGAGAACTTTTGGAAGACCTTTTTTTATTTGTTGTGTTGTTTCTTTTATTGTTATAATAATATATTTAATTATGAGATTTATATTTAAAAAATGTAATGGACCAAAAAAAATAGAAAATTCATATGTAACTCAAACAAAAGTTATTTTTATAATTGGATTTTTAATTTCATATTATTGCATAATAAGACAAGCATATTATTTTTTTAATGCAAATTCATCAATAAATAAAGTATTAAATTTTGTAGACAAACAAAATAATGAAATGAATAAAATTTATACAGAAACATTAAATTATATGAATACAATAAAAAATACAGAAATAAAAAATGAAAAAGGTGAAATATTAAATTATATAAAAGAAATATATATGGAAGATTCAATAACAAAAGACATAAATACAATATCAGAAAAAATGCAAAATTTTATAAATGACATTAAAAAAACTCAAACAAAAAAATTTATATATCAAATAATATATTTAATATTATTACCAATATTAACAACAGTAGGAATTTTAGGAATTTTTTCAAGAAGAAATTATCTTCCTTGGATATCATCATTTATATTATTTATAACAACATCATTTTTATTTTATTTCTTAGGAATAGAAATTATTTTTTCTTTTATTGGAATAGAATTTTGTCAAACTATTAATAATTCAATAACAACTGGAATTATTCCTTCTGGAAATAAATGTTTAGGAAATTATATTTCTTGTTCTTCAAAAGATACTCAAAAAAAAATTCATACTGCAATTTATGAATTAAATGAATCTTTTAATACAATTTATAATTTTTTATATGAACAAATTAAAAATTTAAATAATTCTGAAATTGATTTATATAATTTAAATAATAAAAAAAGAGAAGAAGAAACTTATAAAAATATAAAATTAAAATATTCAATTAAAGGAATTTCTGAATCATGTGATAATTTAATTAATTTTAATTATGTTCTTTCTGGATTATTATCTTTATCAAATTGTAGAACTTCAAAAAATAATATTAATTATATAGAAGAATATTTTTGTGGTAATGGAATTAATTATATGATAAAAAATGTATATTATGGATTTTTTGTTTGTATAGGTGTTTTTATTTTAAGTATTGGAATTAATAAAATTATAACTGTTATGAGGAAAATTGCTGAAACTGCTTTAAGGGGAAAAGGAGAATTTAATGATGATATTTTAGATAATGATGATGAAGATGAAAATAATTCTAGAATTATTAATTAAATTAAATTTTAATTTATTTAAATTGTTTTTTTTATATTTTATTATTTATTTTTTTATTTTTTGTTTAATTATGTTTTTCATTTATATACAAATATAATTTTATAATTTAAATTTGTTAAATATTTTTAAAGAATGAATTCAATTTATCCTTCTTTAAATACGTTTGACATTAATGATGAATTTTCTTCATCTGAAAATGATATAAATATTAAATCATTACATGCAAATAATAAAATAATTTCTATGTCTATTCCTTTTTTTGATATTTCATCAAATAAAAATGACAATAAATTAAAAGAAGAAAAAGAAAATATATTTTTAAGAATAGATTCACCAAATATCATTTCGGGAAAAAATTCTTCTTCAAATGAATCATTTTCAATAAATAATTCAAATATAAAAAGTTTATTTTTAGAAAATAAAACTTCATCGAAAAATAATAAAGAAATAAAAGTATTTAGTTTAATAGACAAAAATTGTCCTGAAAAAATAGATAATTTAAAATTAATAATTTCAGATTTCGAAGACTGTAATTTTTTTGAAGGAAAAAAAATAGAAATTAATCCTTTAGGATATGAAAAAGGTTTTAGACATCAAAAAGATGGATTTGTTTTTTTTGGAACTTGTAAAGAAAATAATGGAGTAGTTATAAATGATATTGTATTAAATTCAAATATAAAAATTAAAAGATTATTTGTAATATTTTTTAAAAATAAAAACTTTTATTTAAAAGCTAATTTTGATTCAGATGCAATTGAAGAAGAAAATTTATTTACTTATTTTAAAATATCTGGCAATAATAATTTAATATCAAATAAAAGAAAAAATTTTTTTCAAATTGGAAATAGTTTATTTAATACTGAAATTAATGGAAATGATAATTCAATTCAAATCGAAGTTAATTGTGAAAAATATAATAAAAGATTTCATTTTTCTCCAAATAATTGTTCAGTTATAACAATTGGAAGAGATGAAAAAAATATTATTTGTTTAAATGATAAATTAATTAGTAAATGGCAATGTATATTAATTTATAATCAAAATAAAAAAAATTGGTATATTTCTGATGGAAATGGAAAAAAAAATTCAACGAATGGAACTTGGAAATTTTGTAACGAAAGAATTCCTTTAAAGAATTCTTTTAATTATATTAAAATAGGGAAAAGTATAATTGAAATTCAAAAAATTTGTAAAGACTAAAAGTTAATATGATTAATAAATTATTTATTAAAGTATTTATATATTTATTTTTTATATATTATTAATTTATAAATCTTAAATTTCATATAATCATTTTTTTAATAATATAATTTAAAAAAAGTATTATTTGATATGATAAAAAATAAATTTTTTTAAATTTATTAAATAAAAAAAATAATTTTATTTAACCAATGATAAATAAACATTTGTAATTAAATAAAAAAAAATTATAATTTTATAATAATACTAAAATAATGAATTATTAAATAAAAAAATGGAAAATAAAGTTTCTCCAATAAGATGGGATGAATATTCTTCAGATGAATCTTTTGATGATAATGATTATGATATTGAATCAATTAGAATTAAAGAAGCAAAAAAACAAATTTTTTTAAGAAAATTTTCATTTTTACCTTTCACTGTAAATAATATTTTCTTTTATTATAATAATTTAGAATGAAGAATTAATAGAAATTATAATTGAATGTGATTATGATGATGAAACAATTAAAAAAAAATTAGAAAATAAATTAAAAGAAAGACAAATTGAAAAAGAGAAAAAAATTTATTTTAAAAATTATTATAATGATATAAATTATACTGAAAAAATTAAAAACTTTAAGAATTTAATATATTTAGAAAAAGAATTTGAAGAAGAAACAACATCAGATTCTCAAAATTCAATTAATGACAAAAGGAATTTTCAAAAGAAATATTTTAAAAAATATGATTCTGATATATTTAAAACAAAAAATATAAAAAATAATTTTAATAATTCAAAAAAGAATTATAATTCTAGGAGTGGAGAAATTATTTCGAATTTATTTCCTTGAGTTTTGTAGTCTATGATTTTATAAATATTAAATATTAATGATAAACTAAAGAATTTATTATTTTTATTTTTCAAATAAATGATAAAAAGAGTAATAAATTCTTTTAAACAGAAATAAAAAAATAATATGGCATTTTTTTGTAATATGATTTTTTATTATTTATTTATTTATTATAATAATTAAAATTCAATGCTAGCTTTATTTTAAAAAAATTTTAAAAAAAATAATAATATTAAATTTAAATAAATCAATTAAATTTTATTAACAAAAGGTTTCTCACATAAATTTTTATAAGTTTTATGTATATCATCAAAACAAGAGCAAATATCACTATTTCTATTAAAAACATTATTACTTTTTTTATAACTTTCCATATAATTTTTATTAACATTTGCAGAAGAAACTCTAACAATATTTTGATAATCACTTAAACTTTTCTGTCTATAAATAGGATTATAATCATTTACAATATTAAGATTTCTTTTTAAATCACAATTTTCTAAAATATTCTTTTTTGTATTTGAAGTATTTTTAACATTAGGAATAACAATATTATATTCTTTAGATGAATGATTATATAAAGTAGGAATTTTTGGATTTGGTTCCCAAAAACTTTTTGATTCATTACTTACTGTATATGAAATTTTAGGTTGTTGAAATAAATATTTTTCACCACTTTTTAATATTGAAACTTTATCATTTTTAATATTAAATATATCTGAAGACATATTATTTGGATAATTCATTGTTTTTATTATGTTTATATTATCTTTATTTGATTGAGGTTTTAAATGAAATATATCAGTGTTATTTGATTTTTGTTTTATTTCTTTTATATTTATATCTGGTAATCTACTTATAAAAGGATCATTTAATAATTTTTGTTTAAATAATATTGGATTTATTACAAATTTTTCATAATTTGAATAACCTTGTGGTAAATATATATCAAATTTTTTTCTTTTTTTTATTGCTTCTATTGTATTATTTTTTTTTGGACTTTGTATTTTTATTTTTTGAGATAAACGAAAGGAATTTAATAAATTATTATTATCTTGATTTGGATTTATTTCTTTGTGATTAATTGATTTTCTTTCACTTAATGATATATTATTTTTATTAGTGTTTAATATAATATTAGATTCATTTATAGTATTATTATCAATATTATCTTTAAAAATAATATTTTTATTTTCATTATTTTTTTCTTCTTCATTATTATCAATTTTAATATTTATTTTTGTTTTTCTCCATCCATTTCTGTAAGTTAAAGGAAAATTTTTTATTTGTTCATCTGTTAATCTTTCATATTGAATTGGTAAAGATGTTCCTCTTACATTTGTTTTCTTATCATTAATATCTAATAATGAATATAATTTAGGTGATGTTGAATATGATATATATAATAAATTTTTATTTGATTTATTTTTTTTTGAATTATAATATTCTTTTTGTACTTCTTTTGGGTCAAATCCTTTATAACTTTTAATTGTTTCTAAAAAAGATTTTGATTTATTTGAAGGTTTTTTTAAAATTATATTTGATGTTTTATATGAATACATTTTTATTAATTATTTTTAAAATAATGAAATTAAAATCTTCAATAAGTTGTACTCTAGTTAATTAGAAAATTTTATTAAATAAAATATTATATAATATTATTTCATAAATCTATAATAATTAAATTCAAAATTATTTTTTTACTAAAAAAATAAATACAAAAATATTAACTGTTAATTTTTTAGATAATTAATAATTTGTATATTGTTATTTATTTTCTGAAATTGAAATAAAATTATAATCTTTAAAACAATAATGTTTTATTTTATAATGAAAATTATAGTCTTTACATATATAAATTAAGTTTTTATTCTATTATTTTATAAATTAATTTTAAAAAAATTAAAATTCCTTTTTTCAAGTATGAAAAAAATAAAAAATAATTTTAAACAAGAAAAATTTAAAAAATATTTTTATTTTATTTTAATAAAAACAAATAAATATATAATAAAAATAAATTTATATAAAAATTAAAGCCGAATATCGGATTTGAACCAATGGCCTTTTGCTTACAAGGCAAACGCTCTACCGCTGAGCTAATCCGGCTTTATTAATAATTTTAATAATAAAACTATAAAATATGAAAAAATTATTGAAAATATAATTTTTCATTATTTAAAAAATTTATTTTTAAAAAGTTTAAAATGAATAAGAATTAAATAATAGAAATATGTTGAATACAATAAAAAAAATAAATGAAGATGAAGAGAAAAATAATGAAAGTGATAATAATATATCTCCAAATGAATCAAAAGATATGATTTTAGAATTTAGAGAAAATAAAATTATATCAACAAGAGATATAAAAGGAATATATAATTCTCCTTTATCAAAAAGAAGAAGACGTTCTTCAATTATGAATTTAATTAATACTTTATCACCAGAAAAAAAAAGAAATATAAATACAATAAAATTAATAGAATCACAAAATCATAAAAATAAAAGAATTAATTCTCCTAAAAAAAAAAAAAATGCAATTTTAAATATATCATCATTAAATAATATTGAAAAAGAAATTGAACATTTATGTATTTTGTTTAAAAATTATCCTTTATTTCAAGAAACACCAGAAAAGTTATTTCCATATGTAAAATATATTTTAGAAAGACAAATATTAAAAGAAGAAAATGTAATAATTTTAAAAAATTATTTAATTCAATTTCCAGGTTTAATAAATATAATAAAAATAAAAAAAACAATAGATATAGAAGATATTATAAATAAAATATCATTTTGTTTAAATATAGAAAAAATAAATAAAAATAGAATAGTATGTTTAAATGGTGAAATAGGTGATAAATTTTATTTAATTTTTAAAGGTATTGTTGCTGTTTTAGTACCAGAAGAATATGAATATGAATTAAATGAAGAAGAATATTTATCACATTTAATAAATTTAAGAGAATTAAATGAATATGATATTTTAATTAGAACAATAGAATCAAATAGTAAAATAATGTCAAGTGAAGAAATAATATCAATTGCAAGTGAAAATTTTAATTTTTCAAATTTAGTAAAAGATAATGAAATAAATTTAGATGATTATTTAAATAATATATTACCAAATATTAATGAAAATGAAATAAAAAATAATAAAAAAAAATATAACATTCATCCAAAAAAAAAAGTAACTTTATGGAAATATCATAAAGTATGTGAATTGTCTTTTGGAAATACTTTTGGTGATATTTGTTTATCAAAATATTATAATCATAGAACTGCAACTGTTATTTCATTACAAAATTCTTATTTTGGTGTTCTTAATAAAGAAAATTATGATATTTATATTAAAAATTTGCAAGAAAAATGTAGAAAAGAAGAAATTGAAATGTTATTATCTAATAATATTTTTAATGGAATTGATCCAGTTTCTTTTGAGAAAAATTATTATAATTATTTTACTAGAATTAAATTAAAAAGACAAGAAATTTTATTTGAAAATGGAGAAGATTTTAATAATATTTATTTTGTATTTAAAGGAGAAATTGAAATTGAAAGTTATTTATCTCTTTATAATTTAAATTATATTTCTAAGAAATTAAGTGGAAAAAATAATATCAATGAAGAAAATGTAATTAAAAAAATTAATTTAAGATATCCTGAAATGAATGATTTTTATCATAAAAATAAATTAGTTAGATTAGTAATTTTAAAAAATGAAGGAATTATTGGAATGAATAATATTATAATTGATGGAAAATATTTTTGTAGAGGATTTGTTAAGAGTTTTTTTTGTGAATTATTTTGTATTGAAAAAAAGTTTTTTGATAAAGTGTTAAGAAATGAAAGAAAAATTGAAAAAAATTTTACTAAAAAACAAAAGGAAAATTTAATTTTAATGATTGATAGATTAGAATATTTAAGAAAGAATAATTTTCAAAATTATTATAAAAAGACTTTATTAAATAATGAAGTCAAAGAACTTCAAAATAATAAACATAATAATAATTCAAGTTCAAATAATTTTTATGATACTGTTTTAAGTGAAAGAAATATTAGAATTCCATCTTTAAAAAAGACATTTTATAATATAAAAAATTTGAATCATAAAAAAAAATATAATAAAACAATTAATTCAAGAAATCGAAATTTTTCTAGATTAAATACATATAAAACTAATGTAGATAATTTTGGATTAACTTCTCATTTATCAGAAAAAGATAATTCTTTATCAACTTTTACTAATATTAATCAAATTCAATTTCCAAATATAAAAAAAAATAAAAGAGTTTTAAGTGATGATAAAAAAATTTCAAAAATAAAATATAAAGAAATTGAAAAAGAAAAGGAAAACAATAATAATATAATATATAAAGAAAAAAGAATTATTCCAGTTCCTTCTTTATTAACTAAAACTTTTCAAATAAAAAATAAAGTTATTAATGAATTAATTAAAAATAGTAAAAATATAAAAAGTCAAAGTCCTTTAAGAAATAGTAATAAAGTATTTGATTCAAATTATGAATTTAATAATATTGATTGTTTAGCTTTAGATAAATATATTCAAAATTATGAAAAAACTCAAATTTTATTTTCTCCTTCAATGAGAGGCAAAAAAATTATAACAAGAAAAATAATTAAAAAAGAAAATATATAATAATAAAAACTAAACTTTTTCATATATTATAAATAGAAAAAAAATAATATATAATAAATGTTATAAATATTATATATTAAAAATAAAAATTATAAAAAAATAAATATTAACATTTTTAAAAAAAATAAATATAAAATGAATTAAAAATAAATAAAAAATAAATAAATGGAATATATAAGAGGAGAAGGAAGAATGAATGTAAATCAAATAAAAGTTTCAGGTTGGAATCCTTCAAATTTAGTTCAGCCTGTAAAAGTAAATGGTGATATTTTTAAAAGAGATAAAAAAGTAATAAAAAAAATAGATAAAGATGATGAAGAAGAAAAAAAAAAAATTGAAAGAATAAAAAAATTAAATTTAGAAATTGAAAATGTTAAAAAAGATCCTGTAAAAAAATTATCTGCTGAACATGATGATTTTTCATATATTCCAAGACTAGTTCCTTTATATAGATCACATTTTTCAAAATATACTTAAATAATATTTTTATAATATTTTATATTTTTTTTTATATATTTGACTATTTAATTTAATTTAAAGATTTTTACAAACAATAAAAAACTTAAATACAAAATTTAATTCTTTTAACATTTTTAAAAATCAATTGTAATATATTTTCAAAAAAAGAAATATATTACTTAATCCCTTTTTTCTAATTTACAATTTTTATAAAATAAACATTTTAATTTTTAATAGTAAAAACAGAAACAATTTTTGCAATATTATGATTTAAATGTCTAATTTTGACAATAAATCCAAAATAAATAATTAATAATAAAAAAATCTCAGTTAAATTACTTACAACTAAATATATAACTAATACAATTGTTTCTTTCTG